>APFE030142583.1:15737-72684 GCA_000404065.3 Pinus taeda
CACATCCTCAATGTGTCGTCCTTCTTCTTCACCAACACCACGGAAGAAGCAAAAGGACTCGTGCTCGGCCGAATGTGCCCAAGAGCCAGCAACTCTTGAATGGCCCGCTCAATCTCATCCCGATAGGCCTTGGGATGCCTATAGGGGGTAGTAATCACTGCCTGTATGCCCTGCTCAAGCTCAATGGTGTGCTCAAACCCTCGGTCCGATGGCTGTCCCGGCAGAATCTCCCCAAACACTGTGGCATACTGGTTAAGGATGGACTGTATCTCTGGGTGCACCATCTGCCCGGTAGTCCCTGCCTCTGATGCACGCAACTCCATTGCCCACTCTACATCTCCCTTCCGGAAGACTGCCTCCATCCGATGAGCCGAAACAGTCTGAGGCGGATATGTGTGCTGTCCCCGTATCTTCTCATGCCTCCCCGTCTTCTCATCATCCCACTCCATCTCTAGGGCCTTTCAATCTGTCGTGACCTTCCCTAGAGTGATAAGCCACTGAACACCCAGTATTAGGTTGGTGTTCGGAATATTGACCACGAAAAAGTGGTCAGTGAGTGTGTAGGTGCCCATCGTCACTGATAACTCTGGGACATAATGAGCACACACCATGGTCTGATCTCCTGGGACCAAAACTGAAAAGCCATCAAAGCTCTCTGTTTGTATACCTCTTCGCTCAACCATCTGTGCATCGATGAAGTTGTGGGTTGCCCCATTGTCAACCAAAATTGATACTCGCTGGCCACGTACTATCCCCCATACGCGCAACGTCAAATACTTGGGGACTCCTCGCAATGTTGCAAGGGCCCCTCCGGTAGGTGCAAAAGCTGCACCACCTACTGCCGGTGATGGAGGTGGCAAAGGATCCTGCGCGGCATGACTATCTCCTGTCTCCACATCATCCTCCTCATCCTCTTCCCTACTACTCTCGGAGAAGACCTCAATAAAATGTGCTATCACATAATTCCTCAGGTACCCCTCCAACCACTGGTTGACCCTCTCTGTCTAGCCGTCTGTCTGAGGGTGACAACTAGTGCTAGGAGTGAGCTCCGTCCCAACCAACCTGAAGAGCTCCTGCCAAAAGCCACCCATAAATCTGATGTCTCTCTCGCTCACAATGTTCTTAGGGATCCCATGTAGCCTAAAAATCTCCCGGAAGAACAACTCGGCAACCTGTGCAGTTGTTTATCTAGTGGGGATGGCGAAGAAGTGGGTAAATTTGGTCAACCTGTCGACCACTACATATATGCAATCCTTCCCCTGTACCGTGGGGAACCCAGTGATGAAATCCATGAAAATACTTTCCCATTTCTACTCCAGAATGGGAAGTGGTTGTAGTAGCCCTGTGGGTGAGTCAGCTCCCCCTTGTTCTGTTGGCAGGCCTTACACTCCCTTATGTGCCGCAACATGTCCTCCTTGAGGCCTTTCCACATGAAACTCTCCCGAACAGCTATGTAAGTCTTCCGAAACCCCTGGTGTTCGGACAATGGTGAATCATGCGCTGCTTGGAGTACCCTCTCCCTCAACTGCGAGTTGGGCACCAAGTAAATGCGTCCCTTGTAATAGATGACCTCATCCATCACACGGTAACGCTCATCTGCATGTGTCCCCTCTAGCACCTTGCAAGCCCTCTTGTCCTTGGAGTACTCTACCAACGTCTGAGCCTTCCAATCCAGGTAGATGCTCATGAGAGATAACCGAGCTGGTCTCCTGGATAGAGCATCGGCCACCACATTGTGCTTGCCCCGCACATACTCAATGTCAAAATCGTAGGCCTGCACCTTGCTGACCCATCTCTGTTGCCTGTCATTGAGGCCCTACTGCCCCATGAAATTTCGAAGACTATTGTGCTCAGTCTTCACTCGAAATCGGTTGCCCACCAAGTACTGGCGGAACTTGGCCAATGCATGCATAATGGCCAGCATCTCCTCGTCATATATGGAATATGTCAACTCATGCTGTAGGAGCTTCCGACTCTCGAAAGCTATGGGATGCCCCTCCTGTGGAAATTCGGCTCCAACTCCTACCCCTGATGCATCACACTCCACCGTGAATGGCTAGGAAAAATCCGGGAGTACCAGAACAGGGCAACTGCTCATCACCTCCTTGAGGCGATCAAAGGCAACCTGTGCTCCATCAGTCCATGCGAAGGCCCCTTTCTTGGTCAATTTGGTCAAGGGTTTTGTCAGTTGTGAGAACCCTTTGACAAACTTCCTATAGTAAGTGCAAATACCCAAGAAGCCTCTCAGCGTAGTTACATCTCGGGGTACTGGCCAATCCCTGATGGCCCAAATCCTCTCCTCGTGAACCTTCACCTCGTCTACTCCAATGATATGCCCGAGATAAAGCATCTCCATCAATCCAAACTCGCACTTGGAGAGCTTGGCATAAAACTGTTGCTCCTCTAGAATGCGCAGTACCTCCTCCAAGTGTTGGAGGTGCTCCTCCCACGTCTGGCTATAGATTAGGATGTCATCGAAGAATACCAGGACGAACCTCCTCAGTTGTCCCCGAAAGATATGATTCATGCAAGACTGAAATGTGGCAGGAGCGTTGGTCAGTCCAAATGGCATGGCCAGAAACTTGAAGTGCCCATAGTGGCACCAGAATGCTGTCTTCGGGATGTCCTGATCCCGAACTCTGATATGGTGGTAGGCTGAACGCAAATCAATCTTAGAGAAGTACTTGGCTCCTCTAAGCTCATCCATCAGCGCATTAATGCGAGGAATGGGGTATCGGTTCTTAAAAGTCTTCCGGTTAAGGGCTCGGTTGTCGATACAAATATAGAAGAAAGTCTTTCGGATTAATTAGTCAACCTCCAACAAATAAGATGATATAATTTATTAATAAATAACTTCTTTACATTAATTCGATAATATTAAAATTCAATATTTTATTTTTAATTATTCCTTAACAGCTATTTTTAACTAAACATAGAATATTTTAATGAAATAACTCCTTACCACTAACTCCCTAATAATTAATTTCTTTACCTATTAACTAATTCACCAACAGCTAGTTTTTAACGGCTATTTCTGGGCAATGTTGCATCCTTACTATTTATTCCTTCCGATTGATGGATTTCTCACCTAGTCCTAAAGATGAACCACATTAGTTGGTTTGAAACGTTGACCAAATCTTATCAATGTGGTTAATTCGAAGGACCTTCTTCTACATTATCGATCACAAAAGTCGATACACATCCCAATGGTCCCATCCTTCTTCTTCACCAGCACTACGGAAGAAGTGAAAGGACTGGAACTAGGCCTGATATGGCCCAATGCAAGCAGCTCTTGAATGGCCTTCTCTATCTCGTCCTTGTAGGCTTTGGGGTGCCTGTAAAGAGTAGTGAGGACTGCTTGTATGCCCGACTCCAGCTCAATGGTGTGCTCAAACCCTCTATCTGGTGGTTGCCCTGGTGGAATGTCTCTGAACACTACTGCGTACTTGTCCAGTAGAGCCTATATGTCTGTTGGTGGTGGCTGTGCCTGTCCCCTAACCTTTGAGATCCTCAACTCGACAACCCATGCAATGTCCCCATCACCAAGATTTGCTTCCATCCTATGGGCGAAAACTGTCTGAGGCAGATAAGATTGCATGCCTCTCAAGACCACTAGTTTTCCATCTGGCCCCATGAACTCCATCTCAGGTTTCCTCCAATCTGTCGTGACTCGCCCAAGGGAATACAACCATTGGACACCCATCACCACGTTGGTGTCTGGCACATTGACCACAAAGAAGTGGCTTGTCATCGAGTAGTTTCCCATAACCACTGTCAAGGAGGGCACGTATTTGGTACATTGGATGGTATGGTCACCTGGTACTGGGACGGAGAAACCCTCAAACTCTGCTGTGGTGAGGCCCCTCCTCTGGACCAGCTGTGCATCTATGAAGTTGTGGGTAGCCACACTATCCACCAGTACCGACACCCTCTGTCCCTGTACTGTACCTCGGATCCTGAGTGTCAAAAACTTTGGAATCCCGCATAAAGAAGCAAGGATTCTTGATGAGGCAAGAGATGCCCCTCCCTGTGGAAGTGGTGGTGGTGGCCCTCTATCCGCCGGACTCTCTCCATCTGTCCCACCACAATCCTGCTCCATCTCATCCTCTTGGTCACTGTCAGAAAATACCTCAATGTAATGTGCTCTACCTGCAGTGCACCTATGGCCAGGTGCCTAGGGCTCTCTGCATGTGAAGCACAGCTTCCTCCTCTAGAGGTCCTTCCATGTCTCCTCGTCTAGCTTCCCCCTCCCCTGTGTGGTCCTCGGTGGTGGGGGTCTAGTCTCATGCCCCTTCTGTGGAAAAGGGGTCCGTGCAGGAAATGGTGCTCTGGTCTTGGGGATGCCCCCCTGTAGATCTCTGGTGCACACCACTGTTTCCTGCAGTGTAGAGGGTCTGCGTGACTTCACCAGTCCATGCAGAGGCTCAAGCAAGCCCTTAATGAAGGTGTATACCCTCCTTGGCTCGGACAGATTTGGGAACATCATTGACACACACAGAAAATATGGGAAGTACTGCTCTGGGTTGCCTGTTTGGTGAAGTTGTGTCAGCTCCCTAAAAGATGCCTTCGGATCCCTCTGATCAAATCGCTCCACCACCCTCTTGGTGAAGTCCTCATAAGAAACTATCTGGGCATGCCCCAAAGTGGTCAGGCTATGAAACCACCAGTCCTAGGCTTCCCCCTCCAAGTGCATTATTGCCATCTTAATGGCTTCTTTCTTCGTCATCCGGTTGAGTTGAAAGTATGTGTCCATCTTTTCAACCCAAGCCCTGGCTGTGCACTTGGCAGTGCCACCAAATGTAGGGAAATACATCCTCCCTATCGTTCTCTGTAGCTCATAGTTTTGGGTCCCTTGTCCTTCGTACCCCTTGTTCCTCTCACTTTGCTTAAGCTTGCAGTAATCTCTAAAGGAGAGGGCTTCTTTGAAATCTTCGTCCATCCCCTACCACTCTTTGAAGTAATCCCCAATTTGGGGAGTGTCTTCCTCCCTTGCTGGTTCGATTTGTGTCATTGGCACGAAAGAGGGTAGTGTAGCCCTAGTTGGCACACTAACTAAAGGGCGTTGCGCTACTGGTGAGGGGTGATCGAAAGGCTGAGAAGCCCCAGAAGTTTCTCCACACAAAAACCCTATAGGTGTGGCCCTGTCCCTGTTCTGTGATTTGATCTCCTCCAGCATGTCTTTCTGCCCCTTGGCCAAGTCACTCAAAGCCCTCAAGAGGCTATCGAAAGCCATCTCCTCGCTGCTCTGCCATTTCCTCCTCTCCGGCCACTGTTTTCCCTCTTTCCTCCATATCTGGCGTAATTTCTAGCTCCCTCTCTCTGCTCCTGTACCCCTGCCTCCGGTAAGTGATGTTCTCTCGGCCTTCTCCTCATAGGAAACCAACCCCACAATTGAGCCAAGAACTAGGCTCTGATACCACTGTAATGTTCCTAAGTAGGAATATGAGTGATATATTAAATAAATAAACAATGCAACATCATAAAATTAAAAACATGCATTATACATCCATAAAACTCTGTAAATCTTGAATTGTTGAGCCATATATTATAAAATCTGAGAGCATAGGTACAATATAAATGAGATGGTGCACCTGGGCTTGTCTCAAGGACAAGTTGGACCAAACCTAGGTGATCGAATAGCTGAGCTAAAGGCTACCCAGTTGCTGCACCACTCTGCACTGCTCTGTCCCAGTAAAACTGTTATCCTACTGAACTTCGACCTATTGGAATGTGCCCAGAAACCGCCCAAAAAATTACATCCTTTCAGCCTTAGACTCCATGGACAAAACCCAAAGAAACCCAGAAGGGGATTTCTCTGGTTTTGAATATGGATTTTCGGCCTCCTTGGAGCCTTTTTTGAATATGGACTTTCGGCCTCCTTGGAGCCTCTCCCCAGCTGCTACTACCAAATTTGACTTGTGGGAAACAACCTACAAATCCCTCTGAAAACACCCCTAGAACGTTGGGTTCACCTGTATTGACTAACTCCTTGCTCCCTAGATGACCCTTGGCACAGATGACTACTCTCCCAAGCACCACGAGTGCGCTGGCGGAGGCCTCTGTGCAGTACCTCTATCCAGAACTTCGACTGACTGCTGCGCTAGTCTAGCCGCCTGCTATTCCAGTGAAAATGCCTTTTTTATGTTGCCTCCTCAACTCTTGGCTCTCCTAGCAAGCTGTGAATCACCTTGTTGATCTATTCCCAGCTCTCCCAGCAAGCTGTGAATCCCCCTTGCTGATTTCCAACTCCTCCAGCGTGTTTCTTGGCTGCCCAAGAATACACAGTTTCCTCTCTACGTTGTTGGCTGAATTGTGTGACTATACCGGACTCCCTGAAACCCATGTGAAATGGCCTCCCTAGGGTGAGCACAGATGGTCCCCCAAAGAAGAGGTTGAATCTCCTGCGTGAGAGATCCATGGCTAAACATCCGATAGACTCGCTAAGCAGCAAAGCGTACAAAGAGTGTTTGTTTGCAAATGTTCAAGATGCTACAAAATGAGAGCTCCTTCCTCTTTTATCACCATGGGTCCCCTTAGCCTCTTATGGGCCTCTCCTTCCACTAATTCGATTCCCTCCAACTCATGCAATGGCCAAGTTCAATTATTCATGTGGGTGGCCCCCACATTCCACTAGCTGCTAGAAATAAAGTTGAATTGCCTATAGTTCCTAAGTTCTGCGTGTGGGGTCCTCCTCCTAAGCAAAAAATGATGCCAAAATTATGTAGCTGCACCCTGTGACTAATGCATTTGAGAAGGGACATGACGAGAAGTAATTTGCTTCAGTATTCAGAAGAATAACTTGATAAATGTAATTTAAAATCAAGTAGGTGAAGTAGATTCAAATTTGCTACAGTAGGGGTTCCTTCGATGTAGGAATTTTCACAGAACCTACAACTGATCTGTGTTCCGGCCTTGGCACTACCTCCCAAATATCATTCGTCATGATAGAGCTATACTCTTTTACCATGGCATCTACCCACACTTGATGCTGTGTGGCCTCCTGAAAGCTGGAAGGTTCTGCAACTTGAGCTACTAATGCTTTGTACCTGTTAGGTTGTTTGTGTTGTCTTTTGTTTGTCCTACAAGTTCCAATAAACTCCTCTCTATCTCTCAATGTCTGACGATTGTCTCTGCTGGCTCGGCCATTAGTCATGGGAGGTTCAGCCAACTCCTCATCATCTTGTCTTTGCTGCTCCATGTATTGACAACTCCCCAGATTTCCTGCACCTAAGGAAACACTGGTACTGGTCACAGTACTCAATCCTTGTGACTGTCCTTCTGCTTGTCCCACTGGCTACCCCTGTTGCTAGACCAAAGGAGCTTTTGCTGACTGATTTTGATTACCTGCAGGCATCTCACAAGATTTCTTGAAAGTTTGGTCCTCCACGAACTTCATGTCACGCCTTACTACAATCTTCCTATTGCTAGGAATGTAGATTTTGTATGTCTTTGAGGTTTCACTATACCCAATGAAGAACCGCTCCTCTACATTTTGATCCAGTTTGGTACGTTTATCATTTGACACGTGGCAATAAACATTGTTGCCAAAAATTCTGAAGTGGCTAACTACTAGCTTCTTCCTTGTGAAGATTCCTCCTGGCATTTTCTTCCCCAATGCTCTATGAGTAGACCTGTTCTGAATATATTCTGCCGTGATACATGTTTCTGCCAATAGAAATCTGAGCAAATCCTGGTCACATAACATAGCCTTTGCTACTCCAACAGTGGTTATGTTTTTCTGCTCCTCTACAACATTCAAATGTGGATTATATGGAGTTGTACATTCTCTCTTGATGCCTTCCTTCACACAGAAATCTGTGAAGTCTTTATCAAAATATTCTCCACCATTATCTGAGCGAAGCACCTTGATCTTCTTCCCTGTCGCATTCTCCACAAGAGCTTTAAACTTTCTGAAATGATCGAAGACCTCATCTTTGGTCTTCAAGAAGTAGATCCAGGTTTTCCTAGAATGGTCATCAATAAAGGTGACGAAATATTCGGCATCGTTGAGAGCTTTAGTGGACATCGGGCGGAAAATATCTGAGTGTATGAGTCCTGACACGCCATCAGCTATGCTGTCACTTCTTGGAAATGTTGCCTTAGCATACTTCCCAAGTACGCATCCTCTGTACACATCATCGTGTTCAATGCGAAGTTCTATAACTCCTGTTACCATTTCTTTGAGCATCCTGAGTGCTACATGGTGTAGATGTCCCATTCTCCTATGCCATAACTCATTCAACTCCTTCCCACTACTACTGTCACTGCTATTAGTGCTATTGGAGAATCAATCTGTAATGTGAAATCTGTTACTTCGAACTCCAATTTGTCTTACCTTTTTCCAGCTTGGGTGTTTGACATACATTTTCTTCCCTATGAAGTGAATATCATAACCCTTATCCTGTAACTGGGATAGTGAAATCAGATTCATACCCAATCCTGACACATGCAATACATTTGTAGCGTTGGTGCTTGCTCCTGACTCCCTCTGAAAATCTATGGTACCTCTCCCTACTGGAGTACATTTCGTTTTGTTTCCCATAGTAATCTGGAAGTCCACTTGTTCCTCTTTGTAGCTAGAGAAATATTCTCTAACCCCTATTATGTGAGTTGATGCTCTACTGCCTATATACCAGACTCACTATGAAGATGATCTTGCTAAGCAAGCAAATTCGTCCTCCAATTTGGAAGAAAAATCTAAAGTCTCCTGAATGTTACTTCTGTCCATGGTTATGCTGAAGAATTTATAGTGTGCTATTCCTCTTTTCCACCCCGACGCTGGCTCTACTCTAGCAAACTGCTGCAAAGTCCTCTGTGTCCAGCAAGAGATTTGCCCAATGAAAATACTGAGCTGCTCCCTTTGCCTCTGGAATCACTCGATCTGGAAGTATCGATTTTTTCCCCTTTCAGAAAAATTGGTCTTTCCTCAAGCAAGTCGGCCCCTTGGAAAAATACTGCATTGCCTTTGGGAATTTCGACCTCCTGCCCCTGCTGAGTAGCGAAATTCCTTTCCTTCATTTTCCTGAGCTCTCAGGCTGATCAAATGTGCTCTGATACCATGTGAAATTTTTATCTATTGCAACAACTAGAAATTATTCTTCTAACTGAAAACTTGATTGTATAGTTTATTTGCTACCGCAAACAACGAATAAAATCACAACTACAATTTTCACCATAAAAATATTGCGCAAAATAAAACACTGAAAATTGAGAAATCCTAGCACACACACAAGAATTTTGACACAGTTATTTTTGGATAATTGTCCCCGGAAAAATCGAATGTGGGAAAACAGGTGCAGCAAATGAGGGTTTTATTATTATTCTTCAACATCAATTTTGAGTACAATAATTTAGATGCCTAACTGGTAATCTAATTTGAGAAAATACTAGCAAAATTATCGTGAGAATTTTTTCTCACCCCACAACTATTTTCTGCCTCTTAATTGCCTCCCTAGCCTCTGCGTTGAGCTCCCCGTGTCACCCTTTGCGCAGAGCTTACACTGGCCCTTTGAGAATTTCGGCTTTCCTTCCTTTACCTCTTTTGCGGATTGGAAATCTTCCTCCCAAAATGCTTCTGCCCTCTTCCACCTACTACTCACCCTTTAGCTTTATCTTATTTGTTGAGTTGTTTCCAGTGAGAAAATTGAACTGCCTGGGCAACTAAGTATCTGCATTGGTGCATTCTCCATCACCACATCGACTTTCTCTTATAATCCATGGTTGGAGCAACAACGACCAAGATCTGAACTTAATCAATGGCTAGGATCATCTTTGGATCGATCCATATGAGTTTTTAGATGATTCTCATCTGATCTCAATTAATATTGATTAATTAACCATATTCCCTAAGTTTAGACTTAGGAAATATTTAAAAAACGGTTAATAATCTAATTGAGACACTTCTACGTGGAATTTCCACAAACGATTTCTGGGTTTTGGAGATCTCCTGTATTCTAGCATCACTACCAAATTTCGTGGCTAGAACACATCCAATGCTACAAAAACTAACAATTTGCCAGGTCCAAAACCTCTCCAACTGAGAGGAAAACCCATCAGAATCCTTCTCTTCTTATAGAAATTCAATTGACAAATTCCAAGACCTATGACCCTTGACCAAGACCCTCCAAGACCGATTCATCCTTCCTTGTTGATGAACTTTCTTTCCAGCAACAAACTTCGACCTTCCAACAACTTCGACCCTAGCAACATTTTTTGCAACTTCGACCTTGATGCAACTTCAACAACTTTGATCTTAAGGCATCTTCACAGCTTCGATCTAGAGGCATCTTCACAACTTCGACCTTGTAGCTTCACAACTTTGACCTTGCAACTTCACAACTTCGATGCAGCTTCACAGCTTCGACCTTGTAACTTCACAACTTCGATGCAACTTCAAAATTTCATCTAGCCCAAAAACTGTAGAAACCCTAACGAAAGAGAGAGAGAGAGAGGCCCAAAAACTTTGATTTTGATCTTCTTCTTCTTTGTCCTTTTCCAGCTTCTATCTTGAGGAAATCGAACTTGCTTGAGTGAGTGTGCAAATGAGGTCAAATTCCTTCTTATTTATAGGCTTCTGAGGGGTACAAATTGCTATCTTGAGGCCGACTTGTCCCTTCATGTAGGCCGACTTGATCTTTGTGCCATGACAAGGTCTTGGAGGGTCTTTTGACTCTATTTTGACTCAATAATTTTTTCTTTACAATATGTAACATACCCAAATAGGTCTTCAATATATGATAATGACTCAATTGACTTTATGACATACCTAGAGGCACACAATGGGTGCTTGACCTAAAAATAAATTTCCCTTGAGCATGAAATCCATGCCTCAAGAATACAAATAATAAATTTATTTTTCTCTTTTCATTAAATACATAAAATCATGATTACATATGCCATTATGAAGACTAAACCTAGTTACATATTTCAACAAAAACTGCCTAGAACAGTGTTCCTCTCTGCATGAGCCTAATACCTAGAGAATTCCACCTACTAGGAGAGGTCGACTTACATGCAAGCATGTTCCTATCTAAAAATAAAGGTTTTCCTAGCTCACGTGCTTTAACTAAAAACATAAGTTCCACTCAAGATAGTGCCAGGGTAATTCTGAGAAAGAAAACTCAAAAGTAGATAAGCAACTATTTTAAAAATTGAAATACTAAATCTAGAACCGCAACTAATACTCGAAGTGTTGAGATTGACATGCATGCGCCCTCTCTATCTCTAGTGTGGATGCACCCTCTCTATCTCTCTCTACATACTGCAGTGCTACACCTAAAAGTATTTACTAATTTAATAATGTGCCATCACTCTCCTTAGCTCTACCCTCATCATGAGCGCGCAAGTATGTTGCACAGGAACCAAGGTATGCAACAACTACAGTGTACCATCACTGGGAGAATATTATCTAAGCAACCTAGGTAAAAATTTTAACATGAGGTTCCATACCGACTTCGCTTTGAGAAAGAAATAACAGATATTGAAACCTTCCACAAGATTAGTAGAAGATAGTGCAAGTTAATGGATGGCTAAATATTTTGAACCAAGACTTTAGCACCTATGAAACTGGATTCGTCCCTCTGGCCTCTCGTGTCTCGAATTGAGCGAATCAGACACGATTCGATTGGATTCGTGTCCGATCAGGACACAATTAGACACGATCGTGTCCCGATTCTTTGACACGAATCCCAAAAATCAGACTTCCGCATAGCGTTAATGTTGATTTTAGGTAGCATCGGATATGCTCTAGCTCCAACAATTTTGTGGAGGGGCTAGAATATATGTGGCCTCCAAGACCCAGAAATCGTTTGGAGAAATTCCTCTTGGATGAGGAGTTATTAAAATAATTAATATTTTTAATGGGTTCCTAAGTCTAAACTTGGGAAAATAAAAATATTAATGGGTATTAATAAAGATAAGGGTGAGAAGCTTCTGAGAGACGAGGATCAAGTCTGTTTTAATCTTCACTGTTGATTAGAGACTTAATCTCGTCCGTTGATTCATCAACAGGAAAAGTATAAGAGAAGAGTTAAGGATCATTTGGAGACATACCAACAGATACTCAGTATCCTAAAGAAAATCGATTCTCAAAGAGAAGGAGATCGATTTCAGAGGGAGAGTTGCAAGGTGGAGAAAGAGGAGGGCCTCAGCTGCAGTTAGTAACTGAGGAGGTGACGTAGGGGTATTGAGAGAGCGCGCAGAGGGAAGACGCAATTCTCACGCGGGTTGATGCAGAGGGACGAAGAACCACGCAGAGTGATGCAGAAGTGACGTAGAATTTGGAGAAGGGTCTCCAGGGTGTCAGAAAGTTTCCAGGAAAGGATGAATCTTGTCTCAGCTGTTTTCTCTCAATAGTGTTTCAGTTTCTCTGTAAAATCATTCCTTGTAAAGCGATTGTTGTTGAAGATTAATAAAACCCTCATTTGTTTCACTGGTTTTCCCACATTGTGTTTTTTGGGGGACAATTATCCAAAAACAATTGTGTTGATGTGATTGGTTCTTGTGCTTGTTATTTTATCTATGTAATTATATGATAACTGCAATATAATTTATTTTAATGTTTGCTGAAGGGATTTCGTAAATAACTTATTGTGAGAAATAAGTAGGTGAAATAAAGCAGTTACTGTAGTAGAATTTCAGGTTAGAAATTTTCACATGGTATTGGAACAAAGATCCGACAACAGGAGAGAAGAATCGGCTATGGGTTAGGAGCATGATGCAGAGGCATCAACTCTGAGGGTCTCACACAGATTTCCAGAAAAAGAAGAAAGCGCGAAGAACATGGATCACGATTATTCTATGTTAGCTTCCAGACTGGAAGAAGAAGTCACTTGCCTAGCAATTTCTGCCTCCTTTGAGGTTTGGTATATAGATAGTGGAGCTTCCTGGCATATGACAAGAATTCGAGAATGTTTTTCAAATTATCAGGAAGAAAGGATGAATTTTGAGATCACCATGGGAAATAAGGCAAATTGTACCCCTGTAGGAAGAGGTACTGTATGTAGTCTTTCAAACCAAAGCAGGAGAGCGGCTTCGAGCAACCAATGTGTTGCATGTGCTAGGATTGGGAATGAACTTACTCTCCGTATCTCAACTTCAAAACAAGGGCTATGAAGTTTTCGTCATTAAGGAGAAAGTATATGTCAAACACCTAAGTTGGAAAAGGAAGGGACAGATTGGAATCAGAAGTAACAAGTTGTATAGATTACAACTAGAATCTCCAATGACATTGATAGGCAACAATGGAGATAAAGATTTGAATGAACTATGGCACAGGAGGATGGGACACTTACACCATGGGGCTCTGAGAATTCTCGGGAAAACAGTATCGGGAGTTCCAGAATTAAGTACCGAACGAGATGATGTATGTAGAGGGTGGCTCTAGGCAAGTATGCCAAAGCAATGTTTTCCAGATGTAACAATAGGGCTTAGAGTGTTCTAGGATTGATACACTCAGATATCTGTGGACCTATGTCCACAAAAGCTTTTAGTGGTGCCAAATACTTCGTCACTTTCATCGATGACTATTCCAGAAAGACTTGGATCTACTTTCTGAAAACCAACGATGAAGTTTTTGGTCGATTCAAAGAGTTCAAGGCTCTAGTAGAGAATCTGACAGGAAAGAAGATAAAAGTATTGTGCTCAGACAATGGTGGAGAGTACGTTGACAAGGACTTCACCGATTTTTGCATTAGGGAAGGCATCAGAAGGGAGTGGACAACTCCCTACAATTCAGAGCAGAATGGAGTAGCAGAAAGCAAAAACAGGACTATTGTGGAAGCAGCCAGGGCGATGCTGTATGATCAAGTTATGCCCAAATTCCTGTGGGCAGAAGCATGCAGCACGACAGTTTATGTCCAGAACAGGACTCCACACAGGGCATTGGGCAAGATCACTCCGGAAAGTGTCTTCACCGGGAAGACACCTGAAGTCAGTCATTTTAGGATATTTGGTAATTTGGCGTATTGTCGTACACCCGAAGAAAAGAGAAAGAAATTAGATCAAATTGTTGAGAAAGGATATCTTGTGGGATATAGCGAAAATGCTAAGGCATATAGAGTCTATCTTCCAGGGAGTAGGAAGGTAGAAGTTTGGCGAGATGTAAAGTTCATGGAGGACAGAGCTTTCAGGAAATCTCGAGAAATGCCTTTCGAAGAGTAGTCAAAAGATGATCCGTTAGTCCAAACACTTCGACCAACAGAAACTAGTATCGACACTTCTCCTAAAGGCAAAGCTTCAGAATAAGAGGAATCTCAGGAAGAGGAAGCGCTGATAGATGTACCCACTACCAGTGGAAGAACGAGCCAGGAACTCCGACAAATTCTACGGGATGCAAAGGACTTTATTGGTGCACCCAGGAATGATAAAAGGGAACGAAGACAACTAGACAGATACCAGGCCTTAGTAGTTCAGGTTGGGGAACCCTCTAGTTTTCAGGGGGCTGTTCAACATTAAGTATGGGTAGATGCTATGGTGGAGGAATACAATTTTATAATGGTCAATGATGTCTGGGAAGTGGTACCTAGGCCTTAGGACAAGTCAGTGGTAGGTTCGAGATGGATCTACAAAGTCAAATATGCTACAGACAACAGTGTGGAGAAATACAAAGCTAGGTTTGTTGCTAAGGGGTATGCTCAGAAGGAAGAGATAGACTACGAAGAAACCTTCTCCCCAATAGCCATGTATACTTCTAATAGAACCGTGATATCCCTTGCAACACAAAGGGGGTGGGAGATTCTCCAGATGGATGTCAAGACGACGTTCTTGAACGGGGTGATAGAAGAAGAAGTATACATTGAATAACCAGAGGGTTTTGAGACACATGAGAAGAAATCTCAGATATGCACATTAGAGAGAGCCTTGTGTGGGCTTAAACAAACACCTAGAGCATGGTACAATCGAATTGATGGCTACTAGTAGGAGTTGGGGTTCGTCAAGAGTGACGCAAATCCTAATCTCTACTATCTTGTTGTAGAGAATGAGCCTCTAATCTTGGTGTTATATGTGGATGATCTTTTCCAGACAGGATCATCTAGGCTCATCAAACACCGCAAGAAGAACCTAGCCACATAATTCGACGTGAAGGATTTGAGATAGATGCATTATTTCCTGGGGTTGGAAGTTTGGTAGCAGAAGGGTGAGATCTTCCTTGGACAAGGGAGATATGCTACAAAGATCTTGAAGAGATTTAGGATGCAGAATTGTAGACCTATGGCTACTCCAATGATCACCAACTGGAAGAATATTGATGTATCAGAAGATAAAGACGTTGATCCCATCTTGTATAGGCAGCTTATAGGGTCCCTGATGTATCTGGTCAAGACCAGGTCAGACATTTGTTACGTTGTCAATACCCTCAGTCAGTGCATGGTGGAACCCAAGAGGGCGCAATGGGCAACAACCAAACATGTTCTCAGGTATATACAAGGAATAGTCGAGCATGGACTATTGTACACCCGAGGCAACGACATCAGGCTGAGTGGGTTCACAGATGCAGGCTGGGTTGGAAGTTCAGTAGATCAGAAAAGTACAACTGGGTATTGTTTCAACATTGGATCAGGGATGACCTCCTGGTGTAGTAGAAAACATAAATCTATGGCTCTGAGCTCAGTTGAAGCAGAATATATGGCAGCTAGCATAGCTTTGTGCGAAGCCATATGGCTTAGGAAATTGCTTGTGAATCTATTCAGGAGAAGGATGGAAGTGACGAGGGTTTTGTGTGATAATTAGAGTTGCATCAAGCTCTCTGAGAATCTAGTATTTCATGATCGATCGAAACACATTGATATCAGTGGTCACTTTGTCAGAGACTGTGTCCAGTGAGGCGCAGTGCAGTTGAAGTACACTCTTACAAGAGAACAGGTGGCAGACATCCTCACCAAGGCTATAGGAAGAACAAAGTTTGTTTATTTTAGGGAGAAGATGGGGATGTTGAAGAATCAACTTCAGTAGCAGAAATGGATAAGTATCAGGAGTTGCAATGCAATAGTTAGCAATGGCAGTGCTATGGGTAGCATGATGCAACATATTCATAGGGCATTGTAGTACATATGTAGCAGTGATAGTTGCAGTGTCATGGGCAACAGTACAGGTTGCAGCAATGCAGTAGATGAGGGGCAAAGGACCGATGTCATGGATCAGTGTGGTGCTTCTATTGGGAAGCACTACTAGAGCACATTCCTCGCTAAGAGGGAGTGTTGATTTTGGGTAGATTCGGATGTGTTCTAGCTCCAAAAATTTTGTTGAGGGGCTAGAATACATGAGATCTCCAAGACCCATAAATCGTTTGGAGAGATTCCACCCGCATGAGGAATTATTAAAATAATTAATATTTTTAATGGGTTTCTAAGTCTAAACTTAGGAAAATAAAAATATTAATGGGTATTAATAAAGATAAGGGTAAGACGCTTTTAAGAGACGAGGATCAACTCTGTTTTAATCCTAGCCGTTGATTAGAGAATTAATCTCGGTCGTTGATTCATCAACAGGAAAAGTATAAGAGAAGACTTGAGGATCATTTGGAGACATACCAACGGATACTTAGTATCCCAAGGAAAATTGATTCTCAAAGAGAAGGAGATTGATTTCAGAGGGAGAGTTGCAGGGTGGAGGAAGAGGAGGGCATCAGAAGCGTTCAATAACTAAGGAGGTGACGTAGGGGATTGAGAGACAGTGCAGAGGGAAGACGCAGTCCTCACGCAGGCTAACGCAAAACCACACAAAGTGACGCAAAAGTGGGAGAAGGGTCTCCAGGGTGTCAGAAAGTTTCTAGGAAAGGGATGAACCTTGTCTCAGGTATTTTCTCTCAGTAGTGTCTTAGTTTCTTTGTAAAATCATTCCTTGTCAAGCAATTGTTGTTGAAGATTAATAAAACACCCATCCGCTGCACCGGTTTTCCCACATTGGGTTTTTCCGGGGACAATTGTCCAAAAACAACTGTGTTGATGTGATTGGTTCTTGTGCTTGTTATTTTCTCTATGTAATTATGTGATAACTGTAGTAGAATTTATTTTAATGTTTGCTGAAGGGATTTCATAAATAACTTATTGTGAGAAATAATTATGTGAAATAAATCAATTACTGCTGTAGAATTTCGGGTTAGAAATTTTCACAATTAACAGGCCGATTTGGCCATTCTAATTTCACATTCACCTTTCTTCTTGGTTGTGGGTTTGTTGTCGGTGTATGAGAGCAAAGAGAAAAGGGTGTGGGAGCATTTTCAAGGAGATTCAAGAAATAAGGAGATGCATTTTTTCTCTCTTTTTTTGCATTTTTATTACAGTGGTTTGCATGTGTATTTTTCTTACAAATTTATGCATTTTTTATTTATTTTTTTACAACATTCATAGCTCAATCGAGGGTAGCAAGGAAGGGAAAAAAGAATGGGAAGAATGTCCCCATTGGAGATGCCCCTTCCTGTTCCAATTTCATCAGGTTCTATTGCAAGTGTTCCCTCTATTGCAAGTGGGGTTGCAACAACTACTTCAAATGTTGAGGGAAGACAACATCCTCAAGATAACAAATATCCTTTGTGGAAATATGTCACAAGAGAGAAAAAGCCAACCATCAAGATGAAGGGACGAGGCAATGTGAGTTGGAAATGCAGCTATTGCAACACTAATTTCACGAGCACATATTACCGTGAAAGCTCATTTGTTCGCTTTACCAAGTTGTCAAATTGCAACTTGTACAAAGGTGCCTTTACCAAAGAGGAAAGAAATGGAAAGAGAGGCCAACGTTGGTATGGCAAATGTGGCTGCAAAATTAAAAAAAAAAACAAGAATGATGACCTCTTTCCATTCTTGAGGAAAAGCAAAAACAAATTCCCATTTGAGAGTTTTGGTGGGGGACAAGCAGCAAAAAGAAAGACAATTGCAGTTGGTCCAATGGACAAGATTTTTCAGAAAGAGAAACGAGAAGAGCTTGATCTCACCATTGCCTTTTTGTTTTATCAAAACTTCATATCCTTTAATGTTGCATGCTCACCTCTATTTATTGAGATGTGCCGAGCTCTAACTCAAGGGGCTTTATCAGGGTATGTGCCTCCTAGATCAGAGAAGCTTAGAGCCACATTGTTGATGAAGACAAAAACAGAGGTGGACAAAATGCTTGACCCTATTAAATCAGCATGACCAACATCTGGAGTTAGCATTGTTTCTAATGGATGGACAGATCCAACACGACACCCACTCATCAACTTCATTGGTGTCTTCTTTGAATGGTCCAGTTTTCTTGAAATCAATGGACGCACTTGGACAATACAAGGATGCACAATATATGGGTGAGTTGTTTATTAAAGTTATTGAAGATGTAGGTGTTGATTCTTGTGTGCAAATCATTACAGATAATGCATCTGTTTGCAAGGCTACTGGAATGATTGTGAAAGCTAAATATCCACAAGTGTTTTGGACACCTTGCATTGTCCATTCATTGAACTTAGCACTTAAATCTATTGCTTTTTATGTGATTTGGATTGGAAACATTATTGAGGATTCACGACATATCCGCAACTTTGTACAAAATCATACAAATGCCCTCACTATCTACAAAGAGTACACCAATCTATCATTGTTGAAGATTGCGGATACACGATTTGCCTCTTCATTCATCATGTTGAAGAGGTTGAGGGAGGTCAAGACCGCTCTTGGGGCAATGGTTATTTCAGAGTTTTGGTCTTCTTGGAGAAAGACAGATCAAACAACCTCTAAAAGAGTGAAGAATACATTGTTCGATGATGCTTGGTGGGAAAGGGTAGATCTACTTATTCAGATCATGGACCCTATCATTTCTTTGCTTCGATTTGTAGATACAGACCAACCCATCCTAGGAGAGGTTTATGAGGGATGGGGTTCCATAAATTGAGTCTACGAGGAACATTATTTTACAGAGTGAGTGCACTGAGTATGAGACATCATCAGAGGCCTTCTTCACCACCACACAGGATATTCTTGTCAGCAAATGAGACAAGAATTGCACACCTTTACATTGTTTGGCTCACTCATTGAACCCAAATACTACAACCATGAGTGGTTGAGTGGTGGACCTTCCCGCAAATTCCCTCCTCACATGGATAGTGAAATCTCACAGCGGAGGAAAGATGCATTCAGGCAGATTTTTCATGATAAAGCATCCCTTGATGGGGTGGAGGATGCCTTTGCAGAGTTTTCCACTAACACTGGTCGATTTGCAAGATATGATGTGATTAGAGACAGGGGGCTAAGAAGCCCTATTCTTGGAGGGCAACTCATGGGGCAACAAGCCCTCCTCTACAACAGTTAGCCATGAGGCTCCTTTCTCAAGTGACTTCATCCTCTTGTTGCGAGAGGAATTGGTGCACCTATGGGAATTTTTTTAGTGTCAAGAAGAGCAAGCTTGAGCAGTCCGGGGCAGAGACAATGGTGTATGTGCACACCAACCTTCATCTTATTTACAGGAAGAGGGATGAGTGGTTGAAGGGAAGGACAAAGATGTGAGATATCTTTCCTAATGATATGGGTCTGGACAACAGTGTTGAGTTGGCATTGGCCAACTTGGATCTCAATGAGCTAGTGCTACAACCTATCACATTTGATGATGGTGATATTGTAGAAGGGGTCATCATCCACACCAACAGATGTAGAGATGACTTTGGATACAGAGGAAGAGGATGCAATAGAGGAGAGCAATGGTGATCATGATGATGAGTATAGTGATGCTGATTTTGATGATGAGGATTGATGACTCATGAGCTACCCACTGCCTTGAGGCTTGTAGACTTGTAGTTGTTTTGTATTTTCTATTTCTATTTTCCATTGGCATTGTACTACCTATGTAACACATTTTGATTTTGATGACTTAATGAGAAAACTACAGTATCTTGTCTTTATCCTATTGGATCATTGATGAATTGAATATGTATTATGATTTATCATTTGTTGATTTGTGGTAGCATCAGATGTGCTCTAGCCACGAAATTTGGTAGAGAGGTTGGGGCACATGAGATCTCCAAATCGCAGAAAGGGTTTGGGCAAATTCTAAACAGTTCAGGAGATATTAAAATAATTAATATTTTTAATGGAGTCCTTAAGTCTAAACTTAGGGAAATTAAAATATTAATGTGGATTAATATAAAATTGTGTTAGAATGCTCCAAAAGACATGGATCAAGCTAGATCTAATCTTAGTCGTTGATTAGAGACTTAATCTCGGCTGTTGATATGTCAACAAGAAAAGTATAAGAGGAGGCTTGAGGGTCACTTGGAGAGTACACCAGATGATCGGTCATTCTATTCTCTAGAGCAGAGTTTGCTAAGAGAGATAGAATCAGTGATCGTAGTTGCAGCTGAAGGGCATTGAGTACAGAGAGACAGAGAGGCAGAGATAGTGTCGGGAGAGTAGCGCAGGAGCCAGAGAGAGTGACGTAGTAGTAGCCAGGGCTCACGCAAGGCCATGCAGAGGCAGCCAAGAGCTGCGCAGTGCTTTAGAGAAGCCAACATTGTTGACACAGAGGGCTAGAAGGCTTACGCAGACCCATTCAGGGTGACGCAAGGCCAGCGCTGGGCAGAGAGAGGCTGACGCAGTCCAGAAAGGCAGACATTGGGGCTTCTGGGGTAGATTGGAGCTAAGGAGTTGCTGGAAGGTTTATCCGGGGTTTTAGCTGGGACATTTGTCTGACTGAGAGGTACTACTGCTAAGGAAATTCTCTGTTGGGTAAGTTGGATTTGGCACCCAAATTGTACTTTGAAATTGCTTAATAAGAAAACCCTTAGATAGCAGCACCGGTTTTCCCGCATTGGGTTTTTCCAGGGACATTAGTCCAAAAATAATGGTGTCATTTGGTGTGATTGTTTTTGTCTCCTTCAGTGGTTGATCTGTAATATGTTGAGCATGCACTAGTGTTTATTTTTACATTGTAAAGAACTTGTTAAGTAACGGAACAAGTAGGTACGAATAAATCAGTAAAGTGCATGGAGGGTTTCTAACTAGTAGACTTAGAAACTTCAATGTGGTATCACAGCGTGGTTGCAGATCACAAGAGAACTAAGGACATCAGCCAAGTAGAGCAATAGCAGCAGAAAACAGTTGTCCCAAGTGATAGAAGCTATTTCTAGTAGAGCAGCAACAAGGGAAGGGTGACGCAGTGCCTGCGTCATCAAGGGTGAGCCAGGAAAAGGCAATGCAGAGGCTAAGGGAAGTAAAGGAAGACTCAAGCAAAACCATGCAGAAGCTAGGAGGGTTGGCGCAGATGGCTGAGGAAGCAGGGTTGTTGGTGCCGGGATTGTGCAGAGCCTAGGAGATCTCACCTTCAGGTTGCTGGGGTTTAGGAGGTTGTGGGAAAGTTGCAGAGTGGAGCTAGTGAGGTACTGTACTACCGAGGGTTTCTAGCCGAGAAATCCGGATCAATGGTGCGGTTGCACAAACGATCAGGGTAGGGCGCATCTCGACATCAGCAGAAGGATTTCTAGGAGGGAAATCGAGACTCAGAGGGAGTCACATCGAGAACTTCCAGGAGGGAAGTAGAAGAGCATCATGGCATTACACGGAATAAGAGACCAGAACAGACTGGACGGAGCATCAAACTTCGCAGTTTGGAAGGCCAAAATCTTATCCGTACTTGACAGAAATCATGTCAAGCACTTTGCCTTGAAGATGATATCTATCCCAGTCGACCTAGCTGAGAACGACAAGTATGAGGAGGCAATGGCGAGGGCCAAGACCATCATCCTTGACAGGGTCAAGGACCATGTAGTACCCCGAGAAGGAAACGACATATGAGATGTGGGAGGCCCTAAAGAAATTGTACCAACATATTTCCGTGCAGAGAAGGATGTTACTAGAGAATCAGCTGAGGTCATATCAGATGAAGAAGGGAGAATCGATTGACACCTTTCTCGGAGGATTGAATGAGATCCAAGATCGGTTGACTGCTATAGAAGCCACACTGGATCAAGAATTGATGGTGAGGACAACCCTAAATGCAGTCTCAGAAGACTGGGAGGTATTTGTCCAGAGTATACTGGGCAGAGGGACACTTCCACCTTGGGATGAGATGTGGGCGTCTCTTCGCTAAGAAGAGATCAGACGATAGTCAAAGGCAGGGAGCAGCAGTAAGGGGATCAAATTCAAAAAGGAAGAGGAGGAAGATGTTTCCCTAGCATCTGAGGGTAAGCAAGAAAAGCGGAACAAGAAGGATCTCTCCAAGATCAAGTGCTTCCACTATGGGGAGCTAGGTCATTATGCGAGCCAGTGTCCAAAGAAGAAGAGTAAGGGAGAGTCTTCCGAGACTAGGGCAGAGCTAGCAAGGGCAGAGAAGGAAGTGGAGACAGACGATGACTGTGCCATGAGTGCACACGCGCCACTTGAGTGGAAGTGGGGAGACATCGAGCTATAGTCAGGCGGACTACAGGCGTTGAGGGCAGGATCCTCGAGGTACCCAGCCTCTTGGATTAGACCTTGCTACAGTAGCCCCAATGAGAAGTAGCAAGACTGGCTAATGTGGGTAGAGACGAATGCGGATGGAGCAACAGAGAGACCTACAGTGCAGGATTCCCAAGATAGCGCGAGGCTAGCAGGCTGCAGCAGTGCGAGAGGCACGGGAGTGTTGCACTAGTGCAGGATGGCACAAGAGAGGTGTGAAACGGTGCGAGATGCAGAGAGTTGTTGCAGTAGCGCAAAGGTCAGAGAGTGAGCACTTGTCAGCGACAAAGGGAGCTTCAGCATCAACGGGTGTCTCTAGCCCAACGGAGAGGTCAAAGTTGGGAGATCAAGTACTTACTTCTCAGTAACTGAGTTGCAGTGCAGCATTGGGCAAGACGATGCAACATGATGAGAGGAGTTGTAGTGTGGATGCAGTGTTAGGAGAAAGGGCCAACAACAACATGGATGCAGAGGGAGTTGTCGGGCAGATGCAGCAGTGGTAGTGGCAGTGGTAGAACCATGGGCAGCAGTACATGATACAATAGTGCAAAGGATGGTGGGCAGTAGCGCTAGCATCAGCATAGGGACCGATGCCGGATGATCAAAGTAATACTCAGTGAGGAGTATTACTAGAGCACAGTCCTCACTAAGAGGGAGTGTTGATTTGTGGTAGCATTAGATGTGCTATAGCCATGAAATTTGGTGGAGAGGTTGGGGCACATGAGATCTCCAATACCCAGAAAGGGTTTGGGCAGATTCTAAATAGTTAGGAGATATTAAAATAATTAATCTTTTTAATGGAGTCCCTAAGTCTAAACTTAGGGAAATTAAAATATTAATGTGGATTAATATAAAACAGTGTTAGAATTGTCCAAAAGACATGGACAAGCCAGATCTAATCTTAGCTGTTGATTAGGGACTTAATCTCGACCGTTGATATATCAACGAGAAAAGTATTAGAATCAGTGATCGAAGTTGCAGTTGAGGGGCATTGAGTACTGAGAGACAGAGAGGCGGAGATAGTGCCAGGAGAGTAGCACAGGAGCCAGAGAGAGTGACGTAGTAGCAACTAGGGCTCACGCAGAGGCAGCCAGGAGCTGCACAATGCTTCAGAGAGGCCAGCGTTGCTGATGCAGAGAGCCTCCTGAGGCTGACGTAGACCCATTTAGGGTGGTGCAGGGCCAATGTTGGGCAGAGAGAGGCTGACGCAGTCCAAAAAGGTAGACGCTCCAAAAATAACGGTGCCATTTGGTGTGATTGTTTTTGTTTTCTTCAGTTGTTGATCTGTAATATGTTGAGCATGCACTAGTGTTTATTTTCAGTGTTTACATTGTAAATAACTTGTTAAGTAACAGAACAAGTAGGTAGGAATAAATCAGTAAAGTGCATGGAGGGTTTCTAACTGGTAGACTTAGAAACTTCAACATCATTTATGTCACAACTGTATTTGATGCATAATGTTACTTTGTAAAACTTGCATCTAGATGAAGATCTCTGTTTGAACTTTGAATCAATGAATATGTATCATCAATGAGAATTTGTGTAAGAAATATCTAATTTTTAATATATATATATATATATAACGTGTCTTGTTCCAGGGGGTTGACTCGTCTGTGTCCGACACTCGAATCCCCATGTCCTTCGTGTCCCATTTCCCCGTGTTAGGTGACTTAGTTTAGCACATATCTGCTTTACTGTAGAATTCCATGGTGCCTATCTGCAAGCTGTTGGAGAAGATACTTTAAACTTATCAGGCTTCTACATTTTTGCCTTTAAAGTTTAAACATCCTTCTTAATTTTGGCTCAGTATAACTATGTGACATGGCTAGATCATCCATGTCTGTGCATAACTATGTCTTACGGCTAGACTGTCCAAGTCTGTGCATCTGGAAAAGGAACATACTGTTAGGACTCAATCAGCATGTTGTTCTGGACTATTTTTGCTATTTTGAAACTCTCTTGCAGGCTGTATCACTTTTTAAGTTTTTTGTATGTAAAATAAAAAACATCTACATCCATAAGTATTAATGAAGCATAGCTGTATATAATTTGTAATAACAAAATGCTGATGGCATGTTATGCATTATTTAATTAATCTTTGAAGTAGAGCTTGCATAAGAGAATCAATAAAACCACAAAGCTAGGGAAGACAAGGATGAACTACAACAATTTATGAAAAGTTGCAGCTGAAATTAGTATATTTATTTTCAATCTTGACATTGAACATTTATCTATAAGACCTGGTACTACAACAAACTTCATCTTTAGTGCCCTCAGTTTCCTCTCCCTGTGGATGATTGAAGCCTCTTACTAACTGAAATCTTAGATTTTTTTCATTTTTGGATCTTAAAAGCTCTAGGAAACAAAAGTCACACATTTATCAAGATCAAAGTCAGCTCAAAATGCTTGTAGAGAAAAAAATTGTAGCCAATTTTGTACATAAAATCAGCTCACAAAAAGTTTCTTGTGACCATCGAAATTCGGGAATGATACATCATTTCGGAGTCCCAAACATACTTTTACTCAGTCATAACTAAATAGCCAACTCTTAAAGTACTTCACTAATGTTTGTAGGCAATGGTAACACAAAATTAACTTAATGCTTTATGATCTCATTGCTTGTGCCTGTGAGTATATAGGGTATATAAGTCTGATCTGAAACAGTTGACCATTTTTTTCCCGCAGGTCAGTGTGATGAGTACAACTGATGTTCTGGCAACTGTTCACGGAGCTCAACTAGCAGACATGATCTTCATGGAAAAGGAGAGTTTTGTGATGGAAATGTTTCCAAAAGGCTGGTTAGAATTTGCAGGAAATGGACAAAATGTATTCCAATGGCTTGCAAGTTGGTCAGGGATAAAGCATGAGGGCACGTGGCATGACAAAGAGGGCCCTGCATGCCCAAACCCTGAGAAAGGAATATTCCATTGCTTCGATTTTCATAAAGATGGGCAAGTTGGACACAATGAAACTTATTTGGCAGGTTGGACAGCAGATGTCCTTCAGAAGTTCCAACGCAGGACTACGCATTTGGCTACTGATAGCTTGGGCAAGGATTTTGTGCCTATTAAATGTCCCTGTGATCATGTTAATGATGTTTGACAATTGTTCCCTTCAAACCTTACTATGCCATCTGCATTTTTGGTGGTGGATGTTTCAGTTACTAGCTGTCTTTTAGTTATGGTTTTGAACGCCATTTTAAAAAATGCAGCCAAATGTTAGATCAGGGCCTCTTCCACAAAACAAGTCCAAAGCTCCGAATTGTATGCAGGTGCTGATCATCTCTAAAACCCTGACGTGACTTCCAATCTGAGCCACATTACGCTCATGGATCCTTGATTTGAGCAACACCTTTCCAATTCGAGCACATTCTTATATTGTCCAGCCAAATATTAGATCATATGATCAAATTTGACAGAATAATCATTTTAATAACGAGAAAAGCAATTTTAAGGGATAAACTGAGTATTGGACTTTTGATAGGATTGAAGCTATTTCAATATTGCACAACAATTAAGAAACACATATTTGTAATTTCTGCTTTTGGATGTTTATTCACTTCTCATCCTGTGGTGACATCATATAAACTGCTAAAATCTGGAGTTTGTCAACATTTTAATTCAACAGAAAATTTTCATTCTCGTCCTCTAGCTTAATTTAATGCCAAGTAATGGTGGCGAGAATACCGGCTTTGACAATCGGCATGTCCGCTGCAATAAAGATATTTTGTCCCTTTCATCGCAAAACCAGATACATGTAGCAATGCCTGTGTTGTAGCATTGAAACGTCATCCAGGATTAAGATGGCGTTTATCTGAGATGAGAGAAAATACAAACTAGTCTACTAAGATTCAGTCTTCAGGCATTTGTAAATTATTCTATCCATTGACGAATTTGTCGTGGGATAAACTATGGTGAAATTTAAAGAATGATTTTACAATGTTCATTGATATAAAGTTTATATTGTGTTTTTTAATAGAAAAGGTGGTATCAGAATCAGTCTAAAATTACCTCCTCTTCCTTCTGCGTTGAGCTTGTATTTTAATGATGATGGTATTACACCAATGCCATCTCTAATAGTTGAAGCACTTGTGCTTGTCAGTAGAAATAGACATTATGGTCAAGCCCTAAAAATTTTAGGGAGGATAAATTTTAGGGGCTAATACTTTTAAGTAGGTTAATTTTCTATGCTTTTTTTTAAAATTAGTATTTTTTTAATTTATTTGCTGAAATTTTATAGTATAAAATTATTTTACTTTGAAAATAGCTAATTTTTTATGAAATTATAATAAATATTAAAAATTTTAACATTTTAACAAAATATCACCAAAGATTTTATTGTTTGTATATTAAAAACTAGTAAAATTCACCAATATTCTAAACTTTTAAATAGATTTCCATTCTTAAATTTTTCCTCGTACATAATACAACTTTCCAACTTTCCATATATCATCAAGAGTGACTGCGTGTTCATACAACACTCTAGCAAATTGGAGACTAAGAGAAGTGTCTGTGCAGATGAGTCTCCCTTGATGATTGATGGTCAATGTAACAACTACATTTTTGCACATGCCACCGCCAGGTTGTTGATTTGGGATAGCATCGGATGTGCTATTGCTCTAGCCACAAAAATTGGTGGAAATACTAAAACACATGAGATCTCCAAGACCCAGAAATGGTTTGGGCAGAATCTAACTAGTTTGGGAGATATTAAAATAATTAATATTTTTAATAGAGTTCCTAAGTCTAAACTTAAGAAAAATAAAATATTAATGTGAATTAATATAAAATTGGGTTAGAATGGTTCAAAAGTCATGGATCAAGCCAAATCTAATCTTAGCTGTTGTTTAGAGATTTAATTTCGGCTATTGATGGACTAACAAGAAAAGTATAAGAGGAGGTTTGAAGGTCAGTTGGAGAGTACACCAAGAGAGATCAAGAACTCGATTTTCTGGGCCAGGGTTTGTTGAGGAAATTGAGTGAGTGATCAGAGTTGCAGCTAAGGGGCAGTGAATACATAGCAGAGAAGCAAAGTTAGTACCAGGAGGATCAGCACAAAAGCTGAGAGAGGTTGACGCAGAGCCAGCAAGAGGCCACGCAGAGGCAGTTAGAGGCCACGCAGAGGAAGCCAGGAGTTGTGCAGAGCCAGAGAAGGACCACCGTGTGAGACGCAAAGGCTCCAGAGGTTGATGCAAAGCTCAGAGAGGTTGACGCAGAGCCTAGAGGCAGCGCTAGGAGATTTTTCGTGGGATAGACTGGGAGTTGGAGAGCCGGATAGGGTGACACAGTCCCTAACAGAGTGACGCAGAGCAGCAGAAGTTGCATTGTTGTTGTGGGATCATTCATCTAGTGATTTAGTTGGAATATCTGTCTCCGACTGAGAGGTACTACTTAATG
Source organism: Pinus taeda (assembly GCA_000404065.3). Taxonomy (NCBI): domain Eukaryota; kingdom Viridiplantae; phylum Streptophyta; class Pinopsida; order Pinales; family Pinaceae; genus Pinus; species Pinus taeda. The sequence continues at coordinate 43,528 of APFE030142583.1, forward strand.
TTGCAGTTATTGTTATCTGATATTATCGGCAAGGGGAAAAAATCGGAAAAAAAATCGGGAAAAAATCAGTGAAAATCAGGAAAAAATCGTAAAATACAAAAATATTCAATTTTTTTCAAATTCTTTAATATCTAAAGCATCTACAACATAAAATAAATACTTTGACACATAAATATGATAAAAGAACTAATATATAAGGTGTGTAATATCATTTCTAGTGCTACATCACACATAACAGTGAATCATGCCCTGAATAGTAAGTCCTGACTCTCGAGTCCCAACTCAGCACCAAAATATCAACAAAAAATATAATAATGTATCTCATATCATGTGTCATAATGTCATATACAATGAAATGAACCAAATAACTAAAGTCTAATACTACTAATTTCCTCTGCCCCTCTTGCGAGAAAATGCAATAGCTTTCCCTTTCCCTCTAGATGTAGATGCCGGTGGAGTTGACAGTGGACTCTGTTGTGCTCTAGAAGCTGAAGAACTAGGAGTTAAAGGAGGTAGACCACGTCCTCATACTGGTGGCAGGGGTAGCTCGGGTAGGTGGTGTCACCTCCTCCTGTTGCTCTTCCTCCTCCTCCCCCTCTACGCCTTCCACTACCTCCTGCTCTAACCAATCATCGACAGACTCCATGAGAGGCCTCTCGGCCTCAACCCTCCATGCAGTAGTGGTGTCAATCCCATCTAATGAGATGGCCAACATATCAGATATCCTCTCAAGTTGCCTCACCCACAATCGAAGATTGTAGTAGACATAGACCATGTGATTAAGTCGCTGGGACTCCAACCTTTACAAAGATCATGAAATAATAATTAAAAAAAAATATTGTTTAATGAATTCAAAAAATTATTTGGAAATTTGCAATATTTTAATTTTTAAATTTTAAGTTTAACCTGTTGCGCTTCTTCTTGTGTATTTTTTCAAATACACTCCAGTTGCGCTCGCATCCTAAGGAGCTACATGTTTGGCTGAGGATTCGAATGGCAAGCTTTTGTAGAAGGGGTACCCTGGCACCATACATTCTCCACCATGCATCTACAACAAAATTACAAATAAAATTTTAAATAAACATAAGAAAAAAAATGAAATTTGAAAGTTGAAGAAAAGTATGAAGTTATAAACTTGAAGAGACAATGAAATTTGAAACAAACTAAAAAATAGCTGGCATTTTAGTCGTCCTATCAGTGACAACCATGTCAAAGCCAAATGTGCCACTTGTCATCCTGTATGTCTCAATTTTTTTGGAGATTTCTGTACGTTCTGCTGGAGATCGCACCATCCTCTGAACACAGGTTAAGAATCCATCCATGATCTCAACATCAAATACAAACCCACATGGGTAAGAAAATGCAGGGTTTAGGTAGATCCCTGCAGCATGAATGGGACGATGGAGTTTGTTGTTCCATCGTTCATCAATCACTTTCCATAGGAGTTGTTTCTAAAACCCCTCATCTCCCTTATCATCAAGCAGGGCTGAATTGATTTTTTGGCCTTGTTCATGGTCTCATACAAATAGCCCATTGCGGGCTTTTCACCATCAACTAATCGAAGAACCTTTACCAAAGGTTCAGTAACGGTGCACATCTCTTGCACTCCCCCGCCCAAAAGTCTTCCTGGTATGAAACTAATCTACATATGGCTTGTCCCTCTGGTTTGTGACTTATTGTCAAAGCACGCCACTCCTTTGAAAGAAACATTCTCTTCACATCCACATAGAATTTAAGAGGGATTGAAGAGATATGAAACTAGTGGCAAACTGTGTAATGGTGGTGCACACCAACTCTTTGTTGTTGGTGAATTTTCTCATTAAGCTAAGCACAGATGTATGATTATATATAAATTTTGTAATGTTTTTTGATGACTCAACAATATCTTTGACAAAGGAAATTTTTCCTATGTCCTCCAATATCAAATCAATACAATGTGCAGCACAAGGTGTCCAAAATAAAGTAGGATATCTCTCCATAAGCATCCTGCTAGCAGCGACATAATTTGCAACATTGTCTATTATGAGTTGGACAACATATTCTACACCCATCTCCAAAATAAACACATCCAGCAATCACATAAAGTTTTTGCATCTTTGATATGTGAAGATGATCAATAGATTTCATAAACATTGTCCCCTTGGGACAACTAACCAAGAAGTTTATAAGGGTTCTCCCCTTTTGGTCAGTCCAACCATTTGACATCATAGTGCATCATGTTTGTGCCCATGATGTCCTAAACTCCTCTAATTTTTTGGTATAGTCAATCTTTTCATTTTGAAGAATCCAGCCTCTAAGGTCATCATAAGAAGGGATTTTGTACCTTGGGCCAACAGTTGCAATAGCATCACCAAATTATTCCTTGCAACACTAAAAGGAATATCACTCCAAAGGAGAAATTTGGACAACTTTTCAACTTGTTCTTTCTTAGTTTTTTTAAGCATTGAAGTGATAGATGGTTGTGAACCAAACATGGTTCTAGAAACAAAAAATGATAAGGAAGCTACTAGGTTGGTTGTAGATATTGATGCTGAATTAGAACCAGTGCTATTTTCTGGTTCACATGAGCCTAACACCCTCTTTGCTAGTTGCTTCTTCATTTTTTCTTTGGTCTCTCTATCGTGCTCTAAATTTTCCAATGATCTCATGGATCTTCGAATGATTTTCGGATTTGTATTTGTGCGAGGGCCTACATCAAATCCAAGGATTTGTGCAAGGTGATACTTCAATCTATAAACCCCTCCTAAGATATGATGCCCACACAACTTGCAACTCAAGTTTATTCTATCAAACCCTCTATCAGGTTCACCAAATTCCCACATAGGGTCCAATTTCCTTAGCATGTTTGTAACTTGGTTGAACTTTTGACTCTTGAGTTTTAAATTTGTAAGATGAAGTTTGAACTTTGAACTTTGAAGTTGAATGGTGAACCTATGAAAAAATAAGGATTGCAAGTTACAAAAATTAAAAAAAATTATATACATGAATAACATGACAAAACACATGGAATTTTTGACAATTTAACAAACAAAAACCCCATCAAATCAATTCAAAAATATTTGATAAACAATGGGTTATCCAATCCCAACCAAAAACATAAAAACAAAACAAAACATATAAATTTGGTGCCCATACCGGTTTGTTGGAGAAAATTGATCCTTTCCTCCTCAACTCTCAATCCACCAGCGTTTTTGAGTTGTTTTTCTCCTCCAATCAGCGCCCAATCGACTAAGGTTTTTCTTCTAGGTCACTCCCAATCCACCGCTGCTGTTGTCTGTCCAAATGAATAAAAAAATCATATTTTTGGGGTTATAAACCAGCTGTCTGTCGGCCCGACGATAACGCCATCAAATCGCGAGTTTTTTGTTGTTATCGCGATTTTTTTGGGAAAAATCGCGAAAAAATAATCCGTTAAAAATTGGGCGACAATATCGGTGAAAAATAAAAATCGCGATAATACAATAAAATCGTGATTTTCGCATCAGTGGTACTACTGGCGAGAGCATTCTTTGTTGCGTGAGCCATTTTTGGCACCCAGGGTGTAATCTGAAACTGCGTAATAAAAAAACCCTCTAAATAGCTGCACCGCTTCTTTCACATTGGGTTTTGCCGGGGACATTGGTCCAAAAATAACAGTGTCACTTGTGTGCTTGTTTTCTTTCAGTTGATGATCTGTATATGTTGATATTGTACTTGTGTTTATTTTCAGTATTTACATGGTAAATAACTTGTTAAGTAATTAAACAAGTAGGAAGAAATAAACTAGATAGTATAGGAAGAATTTCTAACGGGTTAGAATTAGAAATTCCAACATGGTATCAGAGCGTGGTTGCAGATCAAAGGGTGACTGAAGGCATTAGCCGAGCAGAGCAGCAGCAGCAAAAACAGCTGTCTCGAGTGACAAGAGTTGTTCCTAGCAGAAAGCAGCAAGGAAGGGGTAACACAGAGAGCTCGCGCCATTAGTTCGGGCCTGGAGGAGGATCAGTGTTGAGGCAGAGAGGAGCATCCCTGACCTGCGCAGTGCTCGGTCATCTTTCTCAATCAGGAAGAATCGACGCTGTGGCCAAGAGGTGCAGATTGTGCCGGTGCCGGGATTTCGCAGAGCCTAGAGGCTCTAACCTTTAGATTGCTGGGGCATAGGAGGCTGTGGGTAAGTTGCGAAGCAAAGCTGGTGGGGTACTGTGGTAGGAACAATACCTAATAGGGCAAGACCAAGGTGGAGGGAGTTATTGCTGAGAATTTCTAGCCAAGAAATCCGGATCAGTGGTGCAGTTGTACAAACGATTGGAGTGGGGCATCTCGACATTGGAAGAGGGGTTTTTAGAAGGGAAATTGAGGCTCAGAGGGAGTCAAATCGAGAACTTCCAGCTGGGAAGTTGAGGGACTCAGCAGGAGTCGATCAGAGGACTTCCAGGAGGGAAGTAGAGAGAGTCGAAAGAGTCGAAAAAGGAGCAACAAAATGGCAGTGAATGGGCTAAGAGATCAAGATAGATTGGACAGAGCTTCGAACTTCGTAGTCTAGAAGGCCAGGATCTTGTCCATTCTAGATCGGTATCGCATCAAACACTTCACCTTGAAAATGATAGCGATCCCAATTGACTTGGCTGAAAATAAGAAGTATGAGGAGGCAATGGCCATGGCTAAGTGCATCATTCTTGACGGAGTCAAGGATCATGTGGTACCACATATTGCTGAGAAGGGCATGACAAATGAGATGTGGGATGCCTTGAAGAAGTTGTATCAGCATACTTCTGTGCAGAGGAAGATGCTTCTAGAAAATTAGCTACAGTCACACTAGATTCAAAGGGAGAGCAGAAAGATATCTTCCTCAGGGGATTGACAGAGATCGGGACCAGCTGACTTCCATAGGGGCCACGCCAAATGAGGAGATGTTGTTGAGGGCCGCATTGAACCCAATCTCAAAGGATTGGGAGGTATTTGTCTAGAGCTTACTGGGTAGGGCGAGCCTTCTAGATTGGGAGGAACTGTGGGTGACTCTTCGTCAAGAAGAGATTAGACGACTGACTAAGGCGAGAAGCAGCACAAGGGGGTCAGAATAAAAAAGGAGGAAGAGGAGGATGTTGCCCTAGAATCTGCGAGAAAGCAGGAGAAACGAAAGAAGAAGGACCTCTCCAAGGTCAAATGCTTCCACTATGGGGAATTGGGTCACTATGCGAACCAGTGTCCAAGGAAGAAAAGCAAGGGAGAGGCTTCTGAGACCAAGGCAGCGCTAGCGAGAGCGGAGAAAGAAGTGGAGACAGATGACGAATGTGCCATGTGTGCTCATGCTCCACTTGAGAGGAAGTGGGGAGACATCGAGTTGTAGTTAGACAGACTACATGCGATGAGGGGCAGGATCCTTGAGGTACCCAACCTCTTGGATTATACCAGGCTACGGGAGCCCTGAAGAGGAGTAGCAGGACTGATGGATGTCGGTAGAGATAGATGCGGATGGAGCGACAGAGAGTGCTACAGTGCAGGAGTCCCTAGACAGCATGAGGCAGCAATGCGAGATGCATGGAGTTGTTGCAGCAGCGCAAAGGTCACAGAGGGAGCTTCAACATTGGGAGTGTCTTTAGCCTGACAGAGATGTCAGAGTTGGGAGGATCAGTTACTTACTTCTCAATAACTGAGTTGTAGTGCAGCAGTTAGTAGTGGTAATACTATGGGTAGCACGATGCAGCATGATGAGAAGGGATGCAGTGTAGATGCAGCATTGGCAGTGGCAGGGCCATGGGCAGTAGCACGGATGCAGAGGGAGCTTCCGTACGGATGTAGTAGTGGCAATGTCAGGGCCATAGGTAGCAGTACATGATGCAGCAGTGCAGAGGATGTTGGGCAGGGAGGCCTAGCATCAGCACAGGGACCGATGCTGGATGATCAAGGTGATACTCAGTGAGGAGTATTACTAGAGCACAATCCTCGCTAAGAGGGAGTGTTGATTTGGGGTAGCATCAGATGTGCTCTAGCCACGAAAATTGGTGGAGAGGCTATAGCACATGAGATCTCCAAAACGCAGAAATGGTTTGAGAAAAATCTAACCAGCTTGGAAGATATTAAATAATTAATATTTTTAATGGAAAGTCTAAACTTAGGAAAAATAAAATATTAATGTGAATTAATATAAGACTAGGTTAAAACGGTCCAAAAGTCATGGATCAAGCCAAATCTAATCTTAGCCATTGATTAGAGATTTAATCTTGGTCGTTGATGGACCAACGAGAAAAGTATAAGAGGAGGCTTGAGGGTCAGTTGAAGAATACACCAAGAGAGATCAAGAACTCGATTTGCTGAGGAAATTGAGTGATTGATTAGAGTTGCAGCTAAGGGGCAGTGATTACATAGCAGAGAGACAGAGTTAGTACCGGGAGGATCAATGCAAAAGCTGAGAGAGGTTGACGCAGAGCCAGCTAGAGGCCACGCAAAGGCAGCCAGGAGCTGCGCAGAGCCAGAGAGGGGCCAGCGTGTGAGACGCAAAGGCTCCAGAGGCTAACGCTGGGCTAGAGAGGCTGACGTAGAGCCTAGAGGCAGCACTGAGAGATTTTTCGTGGGACGGATTAAGAGCTGGAGAGCTGGATAGGGTGATGCAGTCCCTAACAGATTGACACAGAGCAGCAGAAGTTGCATTGTCGTTGTGGGATCATTCATTTGATGATTAGCCAGAATATCTGTCTCTGACTGAGAGGTACTACTGCCGAGGGCATTCTCTGTTGAGTGAGCCATTTCTAGCATCCATGTTGTATTCTGAAATTGCATAATAATAAAACCCTCTGAATATCTACATCAGTTTTCCCGCATTAGGTTTCTTTCGTGGACATTTGTCCAAAAATAACGATGTCACTTGTGTGCTTGTTTTCTTTCAGTTGATGATCTGTAGATGTTGATATAGTACTTGTGTTTATTTTCAGTATTTACATGGTAAATAACTTCTTAAGTAATTAAGCAAGTGGGCAGAAACAAACCAGATAGTACAAAAATAATTTCTAACGGGTTAGAATTAGAAATTCCAACATGGTATTAGAGTGTGGTTGCAGATCACAAGATAACTGAAGGCATCAACCGAGCAGAGCAGCAGCAGCAAAAACAGTTGTCTCGAGGGACAAAAGTTTTTCATAGCAGAAAGGAGCAAGGAAGGGGTGACACAAAAACCCTGCGTCATTAGTGCGAACCAGGAGGAGGATCAACGCTGAGGCAGAGAGGCGCAGCCCTGACCTAAGCAGTGCTCGGTCATCTTTCTCAGTCAGGGAGAATCGACGATGTGGCCAGGAGGTGCAAATTTCGCCGGTGTCGAGATTGCGCGGAGCCTAGAGGCTCTAACTTTCAGATTGTTGGGGCATAGTAGGCTGTGGGTAAGTTGCAAAGTGAAGCTGGTGGGGTACTATGGTAGGAACAATACCTAACAGGGCAAGACCAAGGTGGAGGGAATTGCTGCCAAGAATTTCTAGCCAAGAAATCTAGACCAGTGGTGCAATTGCACAAACGATCGGAGTGGGGCATCTTGACATTGGCAGAGAGGTTTTCAGAAGGGAAACCGAGGCTTAGAGCGAGTCAAACTGAGAACTTCCAGACGAGAAGTTGAGGGACTCAGCAGGAGTCGATCAGAGGACTTCTAGGAGAGAAGTAGAGAGAGTCGAAAGAGGAGTAGCGAAATGGCAGTGATGGGCTAAGAGATCAAGATAGACTGGATGGAGCTTCAAACTTCGTAGTCTGGAAGGCCAGGATCTTGTCCATTCTAGACAGGTATCACATCAAACACTTCACCTTGAAAATGATAGTGATCCTAGTTGACCTGGCTAAAAATAAGAAGTATGAGGAGGCAATGGCCAGGACTAAGTGCATCATTTTTTACGGAGTCAAGGATCATGTGGTACCACATATTGCCAAGAAGGACACGACAAATGAGATGTGGGATGCCCTGAAGAAGTTGTATCAGCATACTTTCGTGCAGAGGAAGATGCTTCTAGAAAATCAACTGTGGTCATATGAGATTTAGAGGGAAGAGCAGATAAATTTCTTCCTCAGGTGATTGACAGAGATCCAAGACTAGCTGACTTCCATAGGGGCCACGCCAGATGAGGAGATGTTGGTGAGGACCGCATTGAACACTCTCAGAGGATTGGGAGGTATTTGTCCAGAGCTTACTGGGCAGGGTGAGCCTTTTGGATTGGGAGGAATTGTGGGCGACTCTTCGTCAAGAAGAGATTAGATGGCTAACCAAGGCAGGAAGCAGCGGCAAGGGGGTCAAAATCAAAAAGGAGGAAGAGGAGGATGTTTCCCTAGAATCTACGGGAAAGCGGGAGAAACGGAAGAAGGACCTCTCCAAGGTCAAATGCTTCCATTGTGGGGAATTGGGTCATTATGTGAACCGATGTCCGAGGAAGAAAAGCAAGGGAGAGGTTTCTGAGACCGAGGCAGTGCCAATGAGAGCGGAGAAAGAAGTGGAGATAGATGACGACTATGCCATGAGTGCTCATGCGCCACTTGAGAGGAAGTGGGGAGGCATCGAGTTGTAGTCAGACGAACTACAGGCGATGAGGGGCAGGATCCTCGAGGTACCCAACCTCTTGGATTATACCTAGCTACGGGAGCCCCGAAGAGTTGCAGGATTGGCGGATGTCAGTAGAGACAGATGCGGATGGAGGGACAAAGAGTGCTATAGTGCAGAAGTCCCTGGACAGGGTGAGGTTACAGTGCAAGATGCATGGATTTGTTGCAGCAGCGCAAAGGTCATAGAGGGATCTTTAATGTCAGGAGTGTCTCTAGCCTGACAGAGATGTCAGAGTTGGGAGGATCAATTACTTGCTTCTCAGTAACTGAGTTGTAGTGCAGCAGTTAGCAATGGTAGTGCTATGGGTAGGACGATGTAGCATGATGAGAAGGGATGCAGTGCAGATGCAGTAGTGGCAGTGGCAGGGCCATGGGCAGCAGCACAGATGCAGAAGGAGCTGTCGTACGGATGCAATAGTGGCAGTTTCAGGGCCATAAGTAGCAGTACATGATGCAACAATGTAGAGGATGTTGCGCGGGGAGGCCTAGCATCAACACAGGGACTGATGCTAGATGATCAGGGTGATACTCAGTGAGGAGTATTACTAGAGCACAATCCTTGTTAAGAGGGAGTGTTGATTTGGGGTAGCACTGGATGTGCTCTAGCCATGAAAATTGGTGGAGAGGCTATAGCACATGAAATCTCCAAGACCCAGAAATGGTTTGGGCAGAATCTAACCAGTTTGGGAGATATTAAAATAATTAATATTTTTAATGGAGTTCCTAAGTCTAAACTTAGGAAAAATAAAATATTAATGTGTATTAATATAAAACTGGGTTAGAATGGTCCAAAAGTTATGGATCAAGCCAAATCTAATCTTAGCCGTTGATTAGAGATTTAATCTCCACTGTTGATGGACCAACGAGAAAAGTATAAGAGGAGGCTTGAGGGTGAGTTGGAGAATACACCAAGAGAGATCAAGAACTCGATTTGCTGAGGAAATTGAGTGAGTGATCAGAGTTGCAGCTGAGGGGCAGTGAAACATAGTAGAGAGGCAGAGTTAGTACTGGGAGGATCAGCGCAAAAGTCGGGAGAGGTTGACGCAGAGCCAGTTAGAGGCCATGCAGAGGCAGCCAGAGGCCATGCAGAGGTAGCCAGAAGATGTGCAGAGCTAGAGAAGGGCCAACGTGTGAGACACAGAGGCTCTAGAGGTTGACGCAAAGCCCAGAGAGGCTGACGCTGGGCCAGAGAGGCTGATGTTGGGCCAGAGAGGCTGACACAGAGCCTAGAGGCAACACTGGGAGATTTTTTGTGGGATAGATTGGGAGTTGGAGAGCCGGATAGGGTGACACAGTCCTTAACAAAGTGACGCGGAGCAACAGAAGTTGCATTGTTGCTGTGGGATCGTTCATCCGGTGATTTAGTTGGAATATCTGTATCTGACAGAGAGGTACTACTTCCGAGGGCATTCTCTGTTGGGTGAGCCATTTCTGGCACCCAAATTGTATTCTAAAACTGCATAATAATAAAACCCTCTCAATATCTGCACCAGTTTTCCCGCATTAGGTTTTTCCGTGGACATTGGTCCAAAAATAACAGTGTCACTTGTGTGCTTGTTTTCTTTCAGTTGATGATCTGTAGATGTTGATACTGTACTTGTGTTTATTTTCAGTATTTACATGGTAAATAACTTGTTAAGTAATTAAACAAGTAGGCAGAAATAAACCAGATAGTTTAGGAATAATTTCTAACAGGTTAGAATTAGAAATTCCAACATGGTATCAGAGCATGGTTGCAGATCACAGGATAACTGAAGGCATTAACCGAGCAGAGAAACAACAACAAAAACAGTTGTCTCGAGTGACAGAAGTTGTTCCTATCAGAAAGCAGCAAGGAAGGGGTGACGCAGAGAGCTTGCGTTATCAGTGCGAGCCAATAGGAGGATCGACACTAAGGCAGAGAGGAGCAGACATGACCTACGCAGTGCCCAGTCATCTTTCTTAGTCAGGAAGAATCGACGCTATGGCCAAGAGGTGCAAATCATGCCGGCGCTGGGATTGTGTAGAGCCTAGAGGCTTTAACCTTCAAATTGCTGGGGCATAGTAGGTTGTGGGTAAGTTGCGGAGCGAAGTTGGTGGGGTACTATGGTAGGAACAATACCTAACAGGGCAAGACCAAGGTGGAGGGAGTTGCTGTCGAGGATTTCTAGCCAAGAAATCCGGATCAGTGGTGCAGTTGCACAAATGATCAGAGTGGGGCATCTCGACATTGGCAGAGGGGTTTTCAGAAGGGAAGTTGAGGCTTAGAGGTAGTCAAACCGAGAACTTCCAGATGGGAAGTTGATGCTCAGAGGTAGTCAAACCGAGAACTTCTAGAGGGGAAGTTGAGGGACTCAAAAACAGTCGATCAAAGGACTTCTAGGAGGGAAGTAGAGAGAGTCGAAAGAGGAGCAGCGAAATGGAAGTGAATGGGCTAAGAGATCAGGATAGACTAGACGAAGCTTCGAACTTCACAGTCTGGAAGGCCATGATCTTGTCCATTCTAGACAGGTATCGCATCAAACACTTTGCCTTGAAAACGATAGCAATCCCAGTTAACCCGACTGAAAATAAGAAGTACGAGGAGGCAATGGCCAAGGCTAAGTGCATCATTCTTTATGGAGTCAAGGATCATGTGGTACCACATATTGCTGAGAAGGGCACGACAAATGAGATGTTGGATGCGCTAAAGAAGTTGTATCAGCATACTTCCGTGCAGAGGAAGATGCTTCTAGAAAATCAGTTGCGGTCCTACCAGATTCAGAGGGGAGAGTAGATAGATATCTTCCTCGAGCGGTTAACAGAGATCCGAGACCAGTTGACTTCCATAGGGGCCATGTCGGATGAGGAGATGTTGGTGAGGACCGCATTGAACACAGTCTTAGAGGATTGGGAGGTATTTGTCCAAAGCTTACTGGGCAGGGCGAGCCTTCTGGATTGGAAGGAACTATGGGCGGCTCTTCATCAAGAAGAGATCAGATGACTGACCAAGGCGGGAAGCAATGGCAAGGGGGTCAGAACCAAGAAGGAGGAAGAGGAGGATGTTGCCCTAGCATCTATGGGAAAGCAGGAGAAACGAAAGAAGAAAGACCTCTCCAAGGTCAAATGCTTCCACTGTGGGGAACTGGGTCACTATGCGAACCAGTGTCCGAGGAAGAGAAGCAAGGGAGAGGTTTTTGAGACCGAGGCAGTGCTAGTGAGAGCGGAGAAAGAAGTGGAGATAGATGACGACTGTGCCATGAGTGCTTATGCACCACTTGAGAGGAAGTGGAGAGACATCAAGTTGTAGTTAGGCGGACTACAGGCAACAAGGGGTAGGATCCTTGAGGTACCCAACCTCTTGGATTATAGCTGGCTACGGGAGCTCCAAAGAGGAGTAGCAGGACTAGCAGATGTCGGTAGAGACAGATGCAAATGGAGCTATAGAGAGTGCTACAGTGCAGGAGTCCTAGGACAACGTGAGGCAGTAGTGCGAGATGCATGGAGTTGTTGCAGCAGTGCAGAGGTCACAGAGTGAGCTTCAGCGTCGAGAGTGTCTCTAGCCTAATAGAGATGTCAGAGTTGGGAGGATCAGTTACTTACTTCTCAGTAACTGAGTTGTCGTGCTATGGGCAGGACGTTGCAGCATGATGAGAAGGGATGTAGTGCAGATGCAGCAGTGGTAGTGGCAGTGGCAAAGCCTTGGCCAGCAGCACTGATGTAGAGGGAGCTGCCGTACAGATGCAACAATGGCAGTGGCAGGGCCATAGGTAGTAGTACATGATGTAGTAGTGCAGAGGATGTTGGGCGAGGAGGCCTAGCATTAGCACAAGGACCAATGTTGGATGATCAGGGTGATACTCAGTGAGGAGTATTATTAGAGAAAAGTCCTCGCTAAGAGGGAGTGTTGATTTGTGGTAGCATCGGATGTGCTCTAGCCATGAAAGTTGGTGGAGAGGCTATAGCAAATGAGATCTCCAAGACTCAGAAATGGTTTGAGAAGAATCTAACTAGTTTGGGAGATATTAAAATAATTAATATTTTTAATGGAGTTCCTAAGTCTAAACTTACGAAAAATAAAATATTAATGTGAATTAATATAAAACTGGGTTAGAATGGTCCAAAAGTCATGGATCAAGCCAAATCTAATCTTAGCCGTTGATTAGAGATTTAATCTCGGTCGTTGATATACCAACAAAAAAAGTATAAGAGGAGACTTGAGGGTCAGTTGGAGAATACACCAAGAGAGATCAAGAACTCGATTTTCTGGGGCAGGGTTTGCTAAGGAAATTGAGTGAGTGATCAGAGTTGCAGCTGAGAGGTAGTGAATACATAGCAGAGAGGTAGAGTTAGTACTTGTAGGATTACCGCAGAAGCTGGGAGAGGTGGACGCAGAGCTAGCTAGAGGCCATGCTGAGGGAGCCAGGAGCTGCACAGAGCCAGAGAACGGCCAACGTGTGAGATGCAGAGGCTCTAGAGGTTGACGCAAAGCCCAAAGAGGTTGATGCTAGGCCAGAGAGGCTGACGCAGAGCCTAGAGGCAACGCTGGGAGATTTTTCGTGGGACAGACTAGGCACTGGAGAGCTGGATAGGGTGACGCAGTCCCTAACAAAGTGACGCAGAGTAGTAGAAGTTGCATTGTTGTTGTGGGATCATTCATCTGATGATTTAGCCAGAATATCTATCTCCGACCTAGAGGTACTACTGTCGAGGGAATTCTTTGTTGGGGGAGCCATTTCTGGCACCCAGGTTGTATTCTGAAACTGCATAATAATACAACCCTCTAAATAGCTGCATCGGTTTTCCCGCATTAGGTTTTTCCGTGGACATTGGTCCAAAAATAACGGTGTCACTTGTGTGCTTGTTTTCTTTCAGTTGATGATTTGTAGATGTTGATATTGTACTTGGTGTTTATTTTCAATATTTACATGGTAAATAACTTGTTAAGTAATTAAACAAATAGGCAGAAATAAACCAGATATTACAAGAAGAATTTCTAACGGGTTATAATTAGAAATTCCAACACAAGTTAACAACATCATCATTGATTTAATGTGTCCATTATCTTGGTAATATTCTTTTATGGCACGACTAGAATATGGTGCAGCGTAGGATCCAAAGTTGTGGCTGCTCTAGCAATTAGTATATGAAAGCATATGTTTCCAAGAGCATTTGAACCAATTTTGTAACCTTTGAGAGTGTTCGTCAAACTCCTACATAGATGCAACACAATTTTCCACTATGAATTTTTTCTTTTAAATTTGTTTGCTTTTGGTAATATCATAGCAATAGCTATACCAGCTTTTACACTTTGTTGGTCCGCTTAATGCTTGCAACTGGAAGGGTTCCATGGCAACTAGATAATGTACAGTGTCACTTTGAATAGCTCCTTTGCACTGTTTTTAGGTTAGTGTTTACTTAAGGGAATCCCTATGTAACCTGAGAATGAACTTTGAAGTATGAAACCCAGAGACCAAAGAACACTGTCAACTGCAAAAGGACTCACTGTAATATAAAATATCAGACTAGTAACCTGCAATAAAATGTTCCAAACAACAGGCAGTAATGCAGATTTACTCCTAATGATGACTTCCTACTTTGGGATTGTTAGAAACAAAGAAATCTACCCTTGAAAGTGCAGATCTGCATGTGGAAATTAAAAAATCATTGATTTTTATTTCTTTAAAATCGTAACACCTCTTATTTATTTTTATTTTTTTCCTAATAATCTCCTATTCGGCTACTCCCCCTATTCCACCACTGAAACCCAGATTAGCTACTCCCCTATTCCACTACTGAAACCCATTCTTATCTATTATCTATTGCAATAAACTTGAAATTTGGAGTTAATAGATTGTCACCATCGACCAGAAAGCTAACAATATCACAATCAAAGATAAGCCTCCTCCAGTAGGGCTCATGATCCTATGAAAGAGAATATACTATCATAAACTAATTCCTCCGAAGACTCCAATCTATGTGCCCCTTTGTTAGAATAATGATATAAATAGGCAAATCCATAGAAGTCTTCTCATGTCATGCGCTCTGATTTCAGAATGATAATAAGATTTGTAAACGGAGAAATTCTACAAAAAAGATTCTCAAATCAAAAATAATTTCATTAAGTGCACTTATTATAAGGAAAATTGGACAAATAAGCATTTCTCTTTAAACAGAGGATAAGATAACACTTAAGTCTCCTAACACTTCAGTTTCTAAACATATCCCTCTTTAACCATTGTATTCCAATATTAAGCATAATATAGCATGTGCAAATAATGAAAGCCGACAAAAACCTTATCCCATGTGCTCCACTCCTAAACCATAAATAGCAGGTCTATGTCATTCAAATAACCTTCTTTTTTAGTCTATGATGCAAATTGGCCTAGGAGGAACGAAAGCATCAAAATAGTAAGTGCAAGCTAATTCATTTCCAACCGACTCATGACAACTCACCAACAAGTAGGTCTCACAAAAACCTCCTAGAATGCTCCAAAATAATTTAGGTCTATAAATTTGACTTAAAAACAAACTTATCGGATTGGAATTAAACTTGACTGACATGCCATATGCAACATTGGATCTCCAAAAATAGGGCCAAATATCGAAAAAATTCATTTATGAAAATAGACCAAAAATCAACCATGGCTATTTGCCATCAAATTTCACTCCCATATTGTGCTCTATGTTTGGACTTCGAAATGTAATATCTTTGAAAATTGACAATTTCTATTTATAAAGCTTGAGTTTGACTCATGTTGACCAAGTTCTAAAACATGTCAAGATTTCATAAAAGCAATGCCAAGTTCATCCCTCCAATGGGCATCCAAATCTATTTTTGGATTTCAAGAAAAATAAAATTTGTAAAACTAGGAAATTTTAAAACTGTAGATCATGAAAAAATGTCATAGGAATTCAACTCCAAAATTGTCATATTTTGCTTTAAAAGATCAAGTTTCTAAAAATATAAATTACTATAAAAACTTAATAAAAAATTTGAAAGTTCCGATTTCAATGTCCTCATCCACCAAATGTTAGCTTTGATGCATGGGGAAAGACAACTAGATAAATCCTAGGGCCTAAACTAGAAACCTGTTAAAAATTGAACTTTAGAACCTTATATTGTAAACCTGCTCAAAATAGATCTCTAGAACCTTGAGCTAGAAGCCTACAAAAAATAATACAACATGTGGTGTGTCTTAGAATAATGATCTCTGAATAATTGGTAAAACTCATACATTGCAACTACAAAACAAGGTCAACATAGAATAGAACTCTGAAACAAGGTACTTATATGGGCAAGGTACTCATAAACCTTCAATTCTAAATGTTGACCTATGCAATGTTGGGTTCATCTCTTATCCTCTTCTCAAATCATCAATATCGAATGGTGAACTTTGAAATCTTGAGCTCACCCTAATTAATACCCATGAACATATGTTGGGATGTAACACTGAAATTTGTGTAGGAAAATTTGGTGTTAATAGGCCCCTATTACAAATACTTGTTAGTAAGTTCCCACGTAAACAATATTATTCATTTACGGCTTTACATCATCAACAAGGTTGGCTTTTAACTTGTTTTTTCCCTTGTCTCTAAAGTGGGGGTTAGCTTCTTGTTTTCACCAATTGAGGTCATGTTGTAAGAAATTATATTGCTCATTAGTAGGGGGAAATTTAGCCAAGGCACTTACATTCTCTACTAAGGTGCAAGCATTTATGTTGAAGGGTGCTATTAGATACATCTCTCTTACACTTGGGTTTGGGATGACACAACTTATCCCACTAGGGGATGCAACCTACATGTAATGTTCCTTTTTCTGGTGTACCTTATGACATGGTTAGGATGGACTTTCAAAGTTGGAGGCAAACAAGTCATAGGTGCAGGTTGGTGTCATCAGTGGGCCCAAGGGCTTTTGGAGGGGTTTTGAGGAATTTCTATGAGGTCTGATGACATTCACTTGATATATTCCATCATCCACACAGTTTGCCTTTTGTTCCAGTGCATTCCAACAAATTTCAAAGAACATAGTTATTATTGGGTTTGACTCAATTAATTACGGTTAAGGCGACATTCTGAGAGAAATACTTGACAAAACACCTTATTGTAATGGCTCTTTGGAACTTGAACGAGAAGATCTACGTGATGGGATGGTTAGATGTGAGTTTCAATGACATGGTGGCCAATTTACCTTTTTCCCGCATTAAAAAGAATATTTTAATTGAAATAAAAGAGGAAAAAATGCTCCATGATTAAAATAATAATAAAATCGAAGGTTCTAGAAGGGTCCATCAGATCTATAAAAGAGGAGGAGGCCATTGGAGGACATCTTGGATTTGATATTTCTTCTTGTATGAGAGGTTGGGAACTCGGTTATTTACTTTCTTAGTAGCCCTAGGATGGAAACCCTTGGGTGATTTAGTGAGATTGGGCGAGCACCCATCTCCCCTTGGTGAATTCATCCAGAATTCACAGGAGAGCTTAACATTTGTAGTTTAGTTCAATTTTGGAGGTCGGTGCAGTGTAGCAGATTATCATGAAGGCCAATGTTCATCTCAGCGATTTTGGTTGTATATGCATGTAACCCTAGTTTATCCATTATAATAAAAGCTGAGAATTTTCCTATTCATTGTGTCATTGAATTGCAATTTTATGTTAGTTTTATTTTACATGGAAATCTTTTGTTAAATGAATGATAATTTAATAGTGAAATTTTGGTTAAGTTAAATTTTCTGCAAAATTAGTGAAATCTCGAGAGCACAAATCTTAGTCACATGTGGGATAAAGTGAAATGTGATGTGAGGGACAAGGTAAAAGGTCTTTTGATTTGGAGATTGAGAATTCATCTCTTCACAGGAAGACTAATTTCAGAGCATTATTTAGTGAAGGGAAAGCCTTATTACGATCAGAGAGAGCATTTTTCAATTAAAAGGACTGTTTTTTTATTTAGTGCATGTAGTTGGTGCTAAAATTAGTTTAATTGGGCCGATATTTTAAAGTCTACGTGGCCACTCCCTTTTCGTGCCATCGATCGATCTGGAACCAAGGGCTTTGCAGAGCGAGGGCCAAGAGTATAACTGGTGGGCTGAGTATGTGCGAAAAACAAGTTGCCAATTCAAAGGATCGTAAATCGCTTTAGTGTCGAATTATATTGGTCTGCATAGATGCCGGCAGTGCTAGCATATACGAGAACGTAAGACACAAAGAAGTCGTCGTATCCATTGTTTTAAGAGCCGCAACACCCTTGTACGTGGTCGTGTGACCAATTACCGGGAGTAAGCAGCCAACGTGGAGGGCTAAGCAAATGGGGGACAATACGCCAAATTTTTGCTAGTTGTTGAATGCAAAGACTCGATTGTCAGCAGTGTTGTAATGCATAAGGGTGAAGGGCATGCATATGAAGTGGAGCACTGTATCAAGCCCGCATCTGCGTATTGATTTGCGTGTGGTTAATCCCTCTAGCTAGTGAGCATGAAGTCACTCTTACGTAGCGGATCAAGGAGCAGAACTAAGGAATGTCATAGAAATTTTTCTTGCCAGGAGTTGCAACCTTGATTGTGGTTTGTTTGGAGGAAAGAGAAGTTGGTTTCACTTGCTGCTTATGAACTAGCCGAAAGGATGGTTGATGGTTGAGCAGAACATTGGGTTGTTCAAAAGACAATTGACTAAGGAGGAGCTACTCAAGTTTGGTGGATCATGCATCAAGAATGAGCTGAGGAGGAGTGGACTTTGCTTCATTTGCAAGGGACTTGACTACTCATGCTCAAGTGAAACTAGGGAGATGACAGAGGTAGAGCAAGTGGAGATCCCTTCTGACCTTTAGGGTGAGGACTCTTTTTTCGACGAGTCATGGGTTCATACGAGGATGGCCCCAAGGAGCATGAGTTAACTGAGGAGGAGGATGTGCACAGTATGCATGATGATCCTTTTGGGGAGAGCCTGTTGGAGGTTTATATTGAGCTTGTGATGGAGGAGGATGAGTAGCCACCCTTGGGGTCAACCATTGATGAGGAGCAGACAAATGTACAGATAGTTAGCAGGGTTGCATTATTTGCAGACACTTGTCCTCAAGAGGTGCTTGAGGCTGACTGGGTAGATTTGTAGGAGGCTAGTAAATGACAAGAGCATGGAGTTCCCAATCAGAGGAGGGAGGAGTTGTTGGATGGTGGTGCATCCATCTTTGGGTCTACCCATTGATGCGGCACAGATAGGTGCAGTGGTAGCTGGTGGAGTTGCAGTATTTCTAGGCTGCAACCCTCTCCAAGAGTACATAAATAGGGCTTGTAGCACATCTTGCCCACTCTTGCCTATTATAGAGAAAGGGGCAGGTTTCCTTAGACAACTTTGGTTGATTGACCAGATAGAGCATCATAAGTTGAGAAGGGACCCATATCTGTCTAGTAGACTTGTTTTTTACATAGGTTTCCATGCATTAGATTGGCGAGAGATCATGAGTTGGTGCCCTATTGATGGAGTATCATTTTTTATCAGGAGAATTATACTGCATGAGCCCTTAGAGGTGAGGGATACTACATGCTTCAGTTGGCAGCAGGATGTAGGCTGGCCACTCATCAGTATTTCATCACAACATCAACATGGTGAGATTGACCTTGGTCTATGCCAAGAATTGGATTGGAGAGAGGTCATAAGTTGGTACGTGGTGGATGGAGTAGCACTCATGGTTGGAATTATAGCACAACATGAGCCATGGAGCTTTGATACTTGTTCTTGGTGACATTGGGATCCAAGAGGATTTTTTGATCATAGGTTCAATCAGAGCTTGGCCTGGGATTCGGGCATTGAGGGTTTTGTTCATGGTGGGTTGACATAGAGGCAGAGCGTCACCCAGTGGTTCGTATGGGATCCAGGCATTGGGTCTTAGTTGCATTGGGCCACCAGATTGGTCCACATGTTTGGATTACTCGAAGGAAAACAATCTTGGGGCGAGAGGATTTGTAATGTTCCTTTTTCTGGTGTTCCTTATGACATGGTTAGGATGGACTTTCAGAGTTGGGAGTAGACAAGTCACAAGTGAAGGTTGGTGTCATCACTAGGCCTAAGGGATTTTGGAGGGGTTATGAGGAGTTTGTATGAGGTTTGATGGCATTCACTTGGTATGTTCCATCATCTGCACAATTTTCCTTTCATTCCAATGCATTCCGACAACCTTTAAAAACAAAGTTATTATTGGGCATGACTCAATTAATTACACTTAAGGCGGCATTCAAAGAGGAATACTTGACAAAACACCTTAGTGTAAAAGCTTGTTGGAACCAGAACGAGAAGATCTATAGGATGGGATGGTTAGATTCCAGTTTCAGTGACCTAAGGAGACATGGTCGTCAATTTACCCTTTTCCCGCATTAAAAAGAATATTTTAATTGAAATAAAAGAGGGAAAAGTGCTCCATGATTAAAATAATAATAAAATTAAAGGTTCTAGAGGGGTCGATCAAGTCTATTAAAAAGGAGGAGGCCATTAAAGGACATCTTGGATTTGATATTTCTTCTCATATGAGAGGTTGGGAACTCGGTTCTCTGCTTCCTTGGTAGCCCCAGGACGGAAACCCTTGAGTGATTTAGTGAGATTGGGTGAGCACCCTCTCCCTTTGGTGAATTCATCTAGAATTCACAGGAGAGCTTAGTAGTGACAATTCAGTTCAGTTTTGGAGGCCAATGCAGTGCAACATATTATCTTGGAGGCTAGCGTTCATCTCAACTGTTTTGGCTGTATATGCATGTAACCCTAGTTTATCCAATATAATAAAAGATGAGAATTATCCTGTTCATTGTGTCATTGGATTGCAATGCTCTATTTGTTTTATTTTACATGGCAATCTTCTGTTAAATGAATGATAATTTAATGGTGAAATTTTGGTTAAGTTAAATTTTCTGCAAAATTAGAGAAATCTCCCATTAAGGACATTACACTACATACCTTGCTAGAATTTAGAGTGTTTCCTTCATTATGGGGATTTCTTGAGTTTTTCAATAGGGGTGGTGACCTATGTAACTATTACAGAGGGCATCAAGACATATTTTACAACAATTGTTGACCTTTTTGACAAGGGACTTTTTGTTACATGGCATCATGTTGAACTTTTGTAGTTATGGTCAGTCTTCATATTTATATTTTAACCCTTGTAATGTATAAAGAATTTAAAAGATATTATTAATATTATTTTGATTATTTAGCCCTGGAAAGAAGTTGTATATGACATGTTCTTCATGTCAGATTTAAAAGAGAAATTTTTGAATTTTGAAATTTGAATTTTTGGCTTCAAGTTAGTCAAGTCATCCCTCCCTCAAGTCAAGTCAGGCTAGTAAAGAGACACACCCATTTTGGACAGGAAAACCACTATATAAAGACATTTGATCTCCTCCATAAAAGAACCATTCGACCACCACATGAGAAGACAAGTTCTGGGCATCCAAGCAAAGAACACGAAGAAGAAGGACGAAAAAAAGAAGGAAAAATATCTCTCTCTAGCTCGCATCTCTCTCTCTCAAGATTTCACACATTTGACTTTTTCTGGACAATTTTCTAGGCAAGCTGAAATTCTAGGCAGGCTGAAATTCTAGGCAAATATGAGAAGGCCAAAATTTTGACTTGGTTTGACTTGACTTGAGGTATGGAGACTATGTTTCACCATAACTTGTTGATGTCATAGTTGACTAGCTGCATTAGATGTCTCTCTTGTTGAACTGAAGAATTTCTCTAAGAAAAAGGTTGTTGGGCTTTTCCCCCAAATGGATTTTCCCGAGGTAAATATTGTATTCTATTTTATGCATTATGATCCCTACTATCTTTATGGTTTATGGTTGAATTTCTGAAGTGTAATTGTTTAATAATAAACTGGAATTTATAAAAGATCTATCATTCGAAGTTACCAATAGTTCATAAATATTGTGTTTGTATCTATTGCACTTGAAAAATCAATGTGGTATCAGAGCTTTTGTGATGAAAAGGATGATAAGATCACTCTTGAAACCCTATATCTACAATCTATTATCTTGTCTATGAATATGGATTCCCACATGAAGGTATAAAATGCATTAGAAGGAGCTACAAACTTTAGGGTTTGGAAGAGAAGGATTGATCTTCTCCTTGTAGAGGAAGGTCTCTTGGGTATTATTAAAGGCAAGGTCACCGAACCAGAAAAATATGAAGATAAAGAAAAGTTTGAGAAGGATGATATCACATACATGCACATCATTGTGGACACTATCAAGGATCACTTGATTCCCTATGTTTCAAGTCTTCAATCTTCAACGCAGATGTTTGATGCCCTAACCGGTTTGTTCACTATCAACAATATTGGTCAAGCAATGAGTTTGAAGAATGAAATTCGTGATGTTAGAATGACAAGGAATTATACTATAACCTCATATTTTATGAAGGATATCTAAACTAAGAGATCAACTACAAGCAATTGATGGAGTTGTTTATGATAAGGAATTAGTAGATGTTGATTTTTCTAGTGCAATAGAGATTAGCACAATATTTCTAAAATCCTAATAACTACTTTTGATGTATATTTTCTTTTAACTTATTCAATATATCATTAAGCAACTATACTTAAGAAATTTAACCATAAAGAACAGCAGAACAATACAAATCCCAATATACAAAAGAAGACAAGATTTACCTTGGGAAACCCACCAAGGGGAAAACCCAACAACTTTTTTTAATAGAGAAATTCTTCTTTTTCAATGAGAGACACACCTAGACCTATGTTCAAACTTGGTCTTCCCCTCCAATTCAAGTCACCCAATCTAATCCAACAACTCATATTGCCTGTTTGACCCAGAATTTTGGCGCTCCTATAATTACCAGTTACCCTTGAAATTTCGGCCATCCAGTAGTTGCCAATTACCTAAAAAAAATTAGCCCCCTCAAACATAATGCCCATAAAAAAGCAAACCATAGAGAGAGACTCCAATCCACATGTGTGAGTTGCAAGAGAGAGAGAAGAGAGAGTTTTTGTCCTCCTTTTCATCCTATTTCGTCCTTCTTGTCCTTCACTAGCTTCTTAGAAACTATCTTGTGTGAGTGAGATCGAATGGCCAAAATGGAGGAGGTCAAACTGCCTTTATATAGTAGCCTGTCTAGGTCGAATGGGTGTGACTTGAGACAAGGCTGACTTGACTTGGAGGGAGGATGAATTAACAACTTTTGGAGCCAAAAGTTACATTTCGAAAATTAAAATTTTCATCTTTAAAAAACCGCAATGGGACTTTGACTCGAAATAATTTTTCTTTTGTCTCTAGCATTTATAAATATTTTTTACAATGATAAATACAAATACATCAAGTGACCAAATATACATTTTGAAGGCCAACCATAGTTAGAAATTCAACATTCCATCTTAACTAGGGAGGCATTCATAATCACTATCATAGGTGTTCTCAAATTGACAAATTTCTCTAAAGAAAAAGGTTATCCATCATTATCAACATCGTCATCTATCATCAACATCTACTAGTGGCCATATCCAGGTTGGTACCAAACCCATGGCAATGTCATCAACATATCAGGACTCACTCCTCCAGAGTGATCAATCCTCAAATCCCATGACCTCTTCCTAGGCCAAAATGTTGAGACCCTCAACTAGAAAGCACTCACTCACCCTTCCTGGTGAGTACTCTAGGCCAAGACCTCACTCAACACCTTCCTAGTTGGTGATCAGATCTAGATGTTGAAAGGACCTCACTCCACCCTTCTTGGTGTGTGATTAGGGTCCAATACCTCACTCCACTCTTCCTAGTGTGTGATTAGGGTCCAGGACCTCACTGCACCCTTCCTGGCGTGTGATCAGGTTCTAGATGATGAAGGACCACACTCCACCATTCTTGCTATGTAATTGTTGGGCCCTAAAACTGCATATCTCCTACACACTTTCCTAGACTTTTTCCCCTCACTTGGACCTCATAAGCTATCAAAAATCATTGCATATTGATTCTAAAAGAGCATTGAAATGGTTTTCTAACTATGTTTTTGTGTTTGCTATTTGAATTAGATTTTGCTCATGAGCTGCGGAATGCAACCACTTTCCACAGCTGATTCAACTTTCTGCAACTGTTTTTGTTAAACTCTAGGTTGCAGGTGTCATTAGGCAAAACAAGGCACGTGGGCAAGTTAGAAATGACCTGGACATGGATCAGGTCCTATTGGTTCAGCCATATTCATTAAGGAAAGTTGTGGTCAACGGTGGTCAAATGGTGGTCCAACGAAGGAGTCCTACAGCAACCGGACTTCGTTTTTAAACACGTGAAGGATTCTGAAGGATTCGTGGTCGTTCCTAGATCCCTGGGGTCATGTTGCCACCTATAGACTGCCCCACGATGTGAATCCAACAACCACTCTTGTTAGATTGAATAATCTCGGCAACCAGTATGCGAAGCTTACGAATGTTGTCCCTTTTACGTGTCCTCAGTTAAGGATCTTTCACAGGAAAACAATTATGAATTTTTGTTATAAATAACGCATTTCTACACGCATATAGTTAGTCTTTGTTGATGTAATTTTGCTGTTAAAGTTTACTGTGCCGTGACACTAGTCTTGTTGCTATAACTCTGTTTTGAAATATAAAGAAGACTCTGTTTCTACATGATTGCATGAGCATAATTCTTGACTGATAGCTTGTCGACTGAAGCTGTGCAGAGGGCCCCTGCACACTGAGGTTTCGTTTTTCTTATTTCTCTAAAGTTTTATGCATTGTTTCCTTATTTCCATTGCACATATTCCATAGTTATCCACCTGTGTATATTTCATTTGTTATGGTAATTAACATTTCATTTTTGTACATGATCTTTCAGCTCTGTATATTGTTGATAACACTGATCAGTGTGTGTGTGTTTCAGGATAGAGTAGGCCCGGGCATTTTTCATACCATCTTTGCAATAACTAGTGATATGGAATTAGTCTCTCTGCTGACTTTTCTTTTCTTAGTCTTTTAATTCCAAGTATGCTTTGATTTCAGTTTTATTTACTTGCTTTATTAGTTAGTTTAAATATCATATTGTTCATATCATTGACGTTATCTCCTAAAGCCATAGCTTAGACTACCTGGCGAGCTCTCGAACTATGAATGATATGATTTGATTTTAGTTTTAATTTTCTGCAATTAGATATCAACTTGCTCATATCATTGACATTATCTCCTAAAGCCATAGCTTAGACTACCTGGCGAGCTCTCAGACTATGAATGATGTGATTTGATTTTAGTTTTACTTTTCTACAATTAGATATCAACTTGCTCATATCATTGACATTATCTCCTAAAGCACATAGCTTAGACTACCTGGCGAGCTCTCAGACTATGAATGATGTGATTTGATTTTAGCTTTACTTTTTTGCAAATTAGATATCAACTTGCTCATATCATTGACGTTATCTCCTAAAGCCATAGCTTAGACTACTTGGCGAGCTCTCGGACTATGAATGATGTGATTTGATTTTAGTTTACTTTTCTGCAATTAGATATCAACTTGCTCATATCATTGACGTTATCTCCTAAAGCCATAGCTTAGACTACCTGGCGAGCTCTCGGACTATGAATGATGTGAATTGATTATTTTGATTTGTTGAATGCAGTAGCTTAACTCATTTTTCTTTCTGTACTTAGATAAGCAACAGAGATAATGGTTTCATGATCAGTAGTTCATTATTTGTTTGATTTGAATAGCAGCATATTTTTATTTTGTTCAAGTATTAATTTCATCACTAGCATGTTTTAAGACCTTCTGTAGTGTTAAGTTCTAGAACTCATTATAGAGGACATAATTGCCTTAAAATACCCAAACTTGCCTTCTAAAGTATTCTTAAAACTTAGGAATAGGGTTATCATTCGCATTAGGAGACAAACCAAGATAAAAACCCCCAAAACAAAATAAAAATAAAAAACGACAAAAAGTAAGAAAGACGTTGTCTTGCACATATAGTGTGCCACACTTCATCAGCTTACGAATCCCAGATTGATAATTAATGTAGCAATTTAGGACACACTAAATTGACTAAACAGTAATTAGGGTCCAAGAACTCATCCCACCATTCTTGGTGTGTGATCAGGTTCCTCCTCTAAGAGGCACTCACTCAACCCTTCCTCTTGAGCACTCTGGACCTCTTGGACCCATTCTCCCTAACGAGATAATGCCCATCCATGCTGCAGACATATCAACATGCCCTCTCAATGAGAGGGGAAACCTCCATGAGTCTCATCTTGTATTTGAAGCACATGAACTTATCTCTCGACAATGACTTCGTCAGAACATCAGTTGTCTACTCATCAATGGAGTTGTACTCTATTACTCTCCTTTGCACCATGTCACGAATGCAATAATACTTAATCTTAATATGCTTCAACCTATCATAGATCACGAGATTCCCTAAAAGTATCACATAGCTTTGATTATCGTAGTGTATCACGATCGATTCCAACTCTTGGCCAAACAATCCTACAAACAGCTTCCAGAGCCATAATGCTTTGGTACAAGCCTCATTGGATGAAATGCACTCTTCTTCTACAGTGTTAAGTGCAACTGACCTTGGCCTCCGTCTCGTCCAAGGTATCATAGCATAGCCCAAGCTGAAGCATACTCCCGAGGTGCTTTTTCTATATTCAACACTCCAACCCAATCTGCATATGTATATCCCAGAAGTTGTACATCCTTGTCTGCAGTATATCTCAAGCCATAATTCACAATACCACAAAGATATCTCAGAATGTGCTTCGTTGCAATCCAATTCTCATGCCTCAGTTCAACTTGGAACTGGCTCAACGTGTTCATAGCAAAGCATATGTACGACCTCGTGTTAATCAAATACATCAATGAACCAGTCAATCACTTGTACATAGATGGATCTACCAATCTAGAGTCAGAGCCTCTTAACTTCTTCAAGTTAGTCACCATGAGTGTCACCATGGATTTGCAATCCATCATACCAAATATCTGAAGGATCTCTAACACATATTTGCCTTGACCAAGGAAAAATTTTCCAAGTTTCTTCCATACTTCTAGTTCCAAGTAATAATGCATCAACCCAAGATCCTTCATATCGAATTTAGAAGACAATTGCTTCTCGCACTGAATGATAAGAGGCTCAACACATATTAGAAACAAATCATCAACATATAATAGTAATATCACAGGTGAATTCTTTACAACCTTAAAATAAAGGTTTGGATTAACGTCGCTCTTGGTAAATCCTAGTATCATCAAATAGTTGTCAATGCATGCATACAAAGATCTAGGAGCTTGCTTGAGTCCACACAAGGCCTTCTTTAACCTTCAAACATGAGATTTCTTTCCATGTACCTCAAAAAATTGAGATTTCTCTATGTACACCTCCTCCTCAATAACACCATTGAGTAAAGCAATCTTCACATCCATTTAATGCAATTTCCATCCCAATGAAGCAACAATAGAAATGATGAATCTAATGGAGGTGTACCTGACAACTAGAAAGTTTTCATCATAGTATTCTCCCTCTTTTTGGGAGAATCCTCTTACCACAAACCGTGGCTTGTATTTGTCAATACTACCATTTGTAGCATGCTTGATATTGTATATCCATTTTGAAGTCACCACTGACTTCCCTTTCGCCCTCGACACAATCTCCCAGAGATCATTCTTCATTATCGATTGATACTCTTCATTAATCGCTTCTTTCCACACCTACTGGCTAGATGCTTCTTCATATGTGGAAGGCTTTGCATCAATAAGATTTTTCATGAGAGCTACATAGCTAGAAAACCTCTTGGGTTTCTTCACTTTTCTAGATGTTCCATCAGGGGTTGCATGTCTTTTTGCCTCTTCCAATGTAGATCTAAGCCATGCTGGTCTCTTCTTGTGTAACAACCCCGGGTTGATTTTCCATGTAAATAAATAATACCAAGGTCATGAGACACGTATTCCAAGCTAAGTGAGGGCATAAACATTACAATGGGCATCATTTATGGTTTATTATTGGCAAAGGCAAGAGGCAATAAATGACAATTAATTAAAATAAATAAAGGAAAACAGAAGAAAAGGAAGATGAAGGGACAAGAATATGAATGAGAGCGAAATTAGAGAGAAAATAAAGGAAAACGAAATAAAAATGGAAAAGAAAAGCAAGAGGCATCATACATTGATGATAAAAATACATATGAGAAACAATTGACAACTTTTGATCATTTTCAGCTTTTGATCACTTTCAGAAATGTTAGGATATTTTGACACATAGGAAGTAGTTAAGTATAACTTGGTTTAGTATAGAGTTAGGTAGAGTGTGTTTCTTTACCATATACTTTTGTAACTTACAATCTAACGGTCATGATATGTAGTGATCCGACGGTTCATTCTCTCCTTGGTATTACCAACACTTGATCCGTGGCTTGACACCCGATTGGTCCATGATTTCTATTTAAAGATCATGGAGGGTCATTTGTAGGGTAACCGTTCATGAGAGAAGCTTATGTAAATTTTCATTCTTTTATTAATAAATTAGCTGAAGTGGCCGCATTGACTCAAGCCGTGGACTGTTTCCCTCTTTTAGGGTTTTAACCACGTCAACAATACTAGTGTATTGATCTGTGATCAGTTTGTGACTGGTGTACTTTGGTGTTCTGTCTGAGGAACTTACCTTTTAAATTTCTACATGTTATCAGAGCTATTTGAGGGCCGCATCTGTTGGTGATGCAAATCTGAAGTCGGTAGAACTGCATCCGACTGCTGTTTCCAAGATCTACTATTTTTTACTGCTTTTGGGCCGAGAGGACTACTCTATTGTGTTAGGAGCATCTGTTCCAGTGAGGAACCCCTTTCGTTTCACGCGAAAAGGTTTCCGGTAGCCCTATCTACGTCATTTTTAAGATCTGGAGGTATAAAATGTTTATTTACAGTTTCTAGTTATTTTATCTCTGTTTATTTCGGTTTATTTAGCTCTTTGTTTTTCTATTACCGGATCTATACCTTTCATTTCTACGTATGCTCTTTGCCCCGCGACTCTATGCGATCTGGGCAAATCAGAAACAAAGAGGAATGATTTTTCTTATCCGTATGCTCTTTTCTGCCATGCCTTAGTGTGATCTCGGAAAATTAGAAACATTGAGGAAAATATTTAGTTTTCGGCGAAAGCTAACTTCAAGTCGTAAGATTTATTTTTTTGTATGTCTATGTTGGGTTTTGTGTTTTTGTTTTGTAGGGAAAAAAGAGCTATCTCAAGTAAGCACACAGCCCAAAGCTTCAGTGACTTAAAAAAAAAAAAACCCCTTCCTTTTTTCCAAAAATTACTAACCTTTTAATCTAGCTCACTTGGTCCAAAGCTACTTTATGAGAATAGAGGTCTTGAGTTCAAATCCTTCTTGGTCCAAAGCTACTTTATTAGATTAAGTTTGGAAAGGGGGCATATTTTTTTTTAAATATAACACTATCATTCATTTCCGCACATTCCCGCACTTCGTGGGCATCTTCAACAACTTTCTTCAAAAAGCCATAACTTCTTCATCTGGAAGTCGTTTTCAGAGCTGTTTTTTTGAATCAGCCTATTTTTTCGAGATCTTTCCATTGGAACACTTATGTTTGGCATATACAGCTTCAGTTTCTATTAAAATGGAAATTCCATGCCAATTTATTCTTGATAGCACCAACTACTTCCAATGGTGGTCCT
>APFE030142583.1:74126-103648 GCA_000404065.3 Pinus taeda
GTTTTTGGAAGTGAAGCATGGGCCCATATTCCAGATGAGAAACATAAAGCTTTAGAACCTAAGAGTGAAAAATGTATTTTTTTTGGATATTCTGAAGATGTCAAAGGATATAGAATTATTCCACTAAAGTCCAAAAATGTTATCATTAGAAGAGATGTAAAGTTTGCTAAAAATATATCGGCCTATGAGCCTAGTTCGGCGGATGTGCCACCTCTCTCTATCTCTTCTACTTTTGAAAACATTTCTTCTTTAGATGATGAAAGCGAGGATGACAATCCTCCCCCACCTTCTCAGGATCCTCCTTCAG
This sequence comes from Pinus taeda, assembly GCA_000404065.3. Lineage (NCBI taxonomy): Eukaryota > Viridiplantae > Streptophyta > Pinopsida > Pinales > Pinaceae > Pinus > Pinus taeda. The sequence continues at coordinate 74,434 of APFE030142583.1, forward strand.
CTCCTCAGCTTCCAAAATGGGTCGTGCTACTCGGGATGTAGCAAGTGATCTTACCAGTGATCCTACAGATTATCGACGTACACGTTCTCAGTTCGATATAGCCTCTTCTTTACTGGCTCAAGCTTTAGCGAATTATGATCTTGGCACCTTTGCAGAAGCTTCAAGCCATCCAGATTGGGAAGCAGCTATGAATGAAGAATATCGTTCATTATTGGCAAATGATACATGGGATTTTGTTTCTCTACCAAAGGGACGAAAACTTTTTAGATGCAAATGGGTTTATAGAAGCAAGTAAGGACCAGATGGGAAAGTTGATAAACATAAAGCTCCTCTTGTTGCTAAGGGTTTTTCACAAGTTGAAGGCATTGAATACATTGAAACCTTCTCCCATGTTGCCAAAATGAACTCTATCCGCCTTTTTCTTTCCCTTGCTGCCTCTTTCAAATGGGAAGTCCATCAGATGGATGCTAAATCTGCCTTCTTGCATGGGGACTTGCATGAAGAAATCTATATGGAACAACCTACTAGCTTTATACAAACAAACTCCAGCCTTGTATGTCGGCTTAAGAAATCCCTCTATGGTCTCAAGCAAGCCCCTCGAGCTTGGTTTGCCAAAATGGATAGCTTTCTTTTCGAAACTGGCTTTTCTAGATGTCATTCTAACAATACTGTCTACGGGCAAGTCCCTTATCATTCTTGTTCTTTATGTTGATGATCTTATCTTTACTGGTAGTGATCCCAACCTTATAAACCATGTGAAGTCCAGCCTTAAAAAGAAGTTTGAAATGACAGACTTAGGACACTTACATTATTTTCTTGGTCTTTAAGTCTTGCAATCCAAGTAAGGTATTTCCCTTTCCCAGTCCAAGTATGCCTGTGATCTCCTATGCCATTTTCACATGGAAGACTGTAAGCCAGCCCCTTCTCTCTTTCAGTCACTTGTACTTCACCTGAAGTTGATGCTACCTTATACTGTCAACTTGTAGGAAAACTTTTGTATCTGACCCATACTTGTCCTGACCTTTCCTTTGTTGTTGGCCTTGTTGCTCGGTTTATGCAAAACCCTCATGAAAGTCATTAGAAGGCAGCTAAAAGAATACTTCGTTATGTTCAAGGTACAGTTCAGTTTGGGATTCATTACAGTACCGAAGCATCTCCTCTATTGGTTGGTTTCATTGATTCCGATTGGGTTGGTGACCTTGATGATCAGAAGTCTACTGCAGGTTATGTGTTCACTCTTGGTTCAGGACCTATTACATGGGCTTGCAAGAAACAAGGTGCCATTTCTCTTTCTTCAGTAGAAGCAAAGTATCATGGTGTCGTAGAAGCTAGTAAGGAAGCCTTGTGGCTTCGTCAGATCTTGTCAGAGTTTGGCTTTCAGCAACCGCATCCGACTACACTTTGGTGTGACAATCAAAGTTCCATTCAACTATGCAAAGATCTAGTCCAACATCAGTGCAACAAACACATTGAATTGCACATGCACTTCATCAGAAAGCTCATTCACGACCATGTTCTTGAAGTGCAATATTGTTCAACAACTGATCAAGTTGCAGACATCTTTACGAGGGCTCTCACAGAGGTGAAGTTTACTAAACTTCGATTTCTAGTTGGAGTTCAGGAAGTTTTCACTAAGGGGGGATAGGCTCTAGTGCCTCCTTCCTTCTCCTATTGTGTCATATTTGTACATCCTTCAATCCTATCCCAAGTTGTTCTTAAGGGTGCATGTTAGGATATTCCGACACATAGGAAGTAGTTAAGTATAACTTGGTCTAGTATAGAGTTAGGTAAAGTGTGTTTCTTTACTACGTACTTTTGTAACTTACAATCCGACGGTCACGATATGTAGTGATCCGACAGTTCATTCTCTCCTCAGTATTACTAACACTTGATCTGTGGCTTAACACCCGATTGGTCCATGATCTCTATTTAAAGAGCATGGAGGGTCATTTGTAGGGTAACCATTCATGAGAGAAGCTTATGTAAATTTTCATTATTTTATTAATAAATTGCTTGAAGTGGCCACGTTGGCTCAAGCCATGGACTGTTTCCCTATTTGAGGGTTTTAACCACGTCAATAATACTAGTGTATTGATCTGTGATTTGTTGTGAGCGGTGTCCTTTGGTGTTATGTCTGAGGAACTTACCTTGTAAATTCCTACAAGAAAGAGAGCTCTAAGAGAAGAGAGAGCAAGAATTTTGGACAAAATCAAGCAAGGAAATAGAGGACAAGAAAAGGAAAGAAAGGGGGCACGATGAGAATATTGGAAGAGCAAGTAAAACAGGAATATTTTGCAGGTAATAGGTTGCGTATGTAATTTCCTCATTGGGATTTGAATGCATGGTGCATGAATTTGGTTTACATGATTGGTTGTTCTCACTGACATGGGACTTTCCTAGAATAACAATGGTTTCAACCTTGCCTTGCCATTTCCTGGATAGCCATGATGTAGTGGATGCTCTGTTTTGGTTAAGCTTTGGATGACCCATAGACTTGGATCCTAGTTGAGGAGGTCTCAGAAAAATTCCGAAGGGTCAAGGGTGGAGATGGTGTTTCTCCTGGAACTCTTGATGGATGGGTGGAAAGGGAAATCCTTTGGAGATGGTGGAGGAAGTTGGAGGCATCCAAGCTTGTTTTTGTGTTAGTGATTTCTGGACCAGTTGAGGTGAAATCATTATGGTTGGGAATGGGGTGGTTTGGCCTTTGGATTCCCTGGTTGATTTTGTTTTAGTTTATCCCATGTGATCCCACATTTATGCTTAGAATATGGTACGTGGGTGATTGGCTAAAAGAGAGATTTGGTTTATTTTAATCTATGGTTGGGTGGTATGTGGAAGTCCTTGACTTGGTTGGCTTTATGTATATGTTATTATGCAATTATTTCTTGTTGAGATCAATGAGTGCTTATATTGGTTATTGTGTTGATTTTATGACTAGTTATCTTTGGTTAAATGTTGGTTATAAATATGGCATATTCTTGTTGTATAATGTGCTCTTGTTATGCATCTTTCCTATGGCTTGATAAGTTAATGAATAGTTAATTGAATGCATGGATTAACTAGTGTTGATGCAGCTAGCTTGAGAGGGCATTGAGACTTCTTGGTGATTCTCTGATGAAGTTAAAGAAACAATGAACATATATGTATTTATGACCTATAGGTACGATGTAACAAAGTGTTTATATAAATGTGTAATTGGACCTCCAACTTCTCGGGGTCGTAACTTTGGCATACGATCTCCATTTGGCAATCATATTACCTCGTTTCAAATATGTCCTTGAGGAGGCCAAAAAATGGAATTTGTAGAAATACATTCTAACACTTTTCTAGGATCTCTATTTTCCTTGAAAATGTTGTTTAGGCCCTCAAAACGGCCTCAAAAGTTTAGAACCCAAAAAATTGCCAAAAATAGAAAGTTGTGTTAAATCTAAGGAAACAAAATTGAAAAGAAATAGTGTTGGGTGAAGTTAGGTTGATAACAATGTGATCACGTGTTATTGATTGTTTGTAGTCAGTTCTAGACACGTGGATCCCATTTTCCATAAGTGCATCTTGGAAATCGGGTCGCGCATAGTAACTCTCATCTCATGTTTACCTTGGTGAGTAGTTTAAAGCGGGTAAATGTGGGATGGGGTGTTATAGAGTGGTATCAGAGCGAGGTTGCAACAATGGACCTCAAGGTCAATGCAAATTGTTATGCATGCTTGTCAGTTATCTATATGTTTATCGTTCATTCATGTTAGCTAACTATTGTTATGGATATCATAACCATGCCCATGTATGAGATAGTATGCTTGTGACGTTGATATGTTGTCGATATTGTCATATATATATATATATATATCTATATTATATATCTATCTACTATATATTGTGCTAATTTGGGTTGATTTGTGCAGATGTAATAGCCCCCCTTGAGATACACTGTGGTATGATTTTGATTATGTCTTCTATTTGTTTTATCTAACATTGTATATTTGCAGGACAATAAAAGGCCAAAGATAAAGAGAAAAATGGTGGATTACAGTTCACATGACTCCCCATATAGGCCTGATGTGAATTCAATAGAATGGGAAAAGTCATATGAGGAGAAAGGAGAGGAATATTCTCCTGATCTAGCATATATATTGAGGAGTTGGAGGGAAGATATTAGAATTTGTAGGAAAATAATAATAGGTTGATTGAGGCACATGAAAGGCTTGCTAGAGCTCAAGAAAAACAAGTTGAAGTTAATGCAGTCATTCTACATAGCCTTTCAGATTTGCAAAAGCAAGGACAACTAGGGATCGTTCATGGAGATAGGAAGGAGGAAAAGACTAATGGGGAAGATGGTAGTAGGTCTCAGAGGAGACACAAGTTGGACAAGGATGACACAATGAAGAGTGGTAGACTATTGGATACACCTGACAAGAGAACTGGTATACATGGGTTTTATTCTATCTCTTCTTCTAGGAGACATCATCGCCATCACTGCCAACATCATAGGAGGAGTGAACACTTGCCATATGAGTTCAATAAAGCCAAGCTTCCTACTTTTGATAGATAAATGAAGAAGTTAGAATAGGTATAAGCATGGCTGCTTGGGATGAGAAAACTTTTCAGATTGCATGACTACTCAGAGAACATGAAAGCAGAGATAAATACTTCCAATCTCAAGGAAAAAACATATATATAGTGGGAAGATGTTAAGAATTTCAAAGACATCATAGAAGAGAGGCTGATTTGGGATGATTTTGAAATACTCTTGAAGAATAAGTACATGTCTCAGAAGTATTATGATGGAAAATCCAAGGAGTTCTATGAGTTTGGGATGGGTTTCATGATAGATTAAGAGTACACAACTAAATTTATGGATTTGTTGAGGTATGTAACCTATTTCAAAGATGAGAAGACAAATATCCAAAGGTTCATCAATGGACTGTTAGTAGCATTTAAAGACTAGATTGAGTTTGATGAGCCTCAACCATTGGAGGAAGCCATCCAAAAACTGAAGCATTCTTATGAGCAATCGAAGTGCAAGATTAAGTTCAAGCGTGACTGGAAAGCTAATTATAAGACTAAAGGAAAATGGCCCAAGAAGCAAGGAACATCTCAGGATGCAGGTGACAAGGAAAATGTGGCACCTTATAAGAAGTTCAATTCAAGTGAGAGAGGACATGGGTCTCAACCTGACGAGCAACAAAATAAAGGCGATGGTAGGAAAACTTTGGGGTGTTGGACTTGTGGTGGAGAGTATCGCAAGAGGGATTGTCCATCACACCAGGCTGGTAGGCCTTAGGTTTACAGTGCTCAGGAGGTGCAAACATTTGGGGATGTAGGCTAGATCATTCGCTGGATCTATGCAGCACTTGATAACAGGAAGGAAGATCATCAGGCATCCATTATCTAGATGGAAGGTAAGCTTTATGATCAATTTGTTTCTATTTTAATTAATCCTGGATCTTTATATCTATGTTAGTCTTGACCTGGTGGATCAATGTTGGTTGAATAATTAAGTGCATGCAGAATCTTGGTTGTTGCAATTGGCTACTGAGACCAAGAGAAGAGTTCATCTCTGTTTGAGATCTTGTGCATTTGAGCTTAATGTTATTTCTACATCAACACATCTAAATGTGATTTCTTTTGGGTTCATATAATATGCTTTTGGGCATGGACTAGTTGTTTATTTACATGACCAAGGTAGATTGTTATGAGAAGGCCATTGAGTGTTTGGATGATGATGGATAAAAGAGATCATTGCAGGGAAAGAAGAAGCCTACATCAATGAGAATGGTTACAACAATACAAGCTAAGTGCATTCATAGGAAAGGGTGTGTATTGTTTGCAGTTTATGTTTCCAACGACAAAGGGAAGGAAGATGAGGATGATGAAGTCCTAAGGAATTATCCTGTTTTGCAGTAGGTTCAGGATGTATTTCCTACAGAGATTCTAGAGTTGTCACCTCATAGGGAGGTTTATTTCTCTATTGAGTTGATTCCAGGAGTAGCACCAGCATCTAAGGAACTGTACATGATCAGTACTCCAAAGTTGGTGGAGCTAAAGTTCTATCTTAAAGAAATGCTTGATAAGGGATATATAAGGCCAAGTGTATCTCCTTTGGGTGCACCGGTGTTGTTAGTAAGGAAGAAGGATGGTGCTCTCAGATTGTGCATTGATTACATGAAGTTGAACAAGGTGACTATCAAGAACATGTATCCATTGATCCAGATTGATGATTTATTTGATTAGCTGAAGAGAGAAACTATATTTTCAAAGATTGATCTGAAATAAGGATATCATCAGGTGCACATCAAAGAAGACGAAATCTATAAGACTACATCCCGTACAAGGTATGGGCATTATGAGTTCATGGTGGTTCCTTTTGGTCTTAAAAATACTCCAACCACCTTCATGTGTTTGATGAAAAATGTTTTGCGCCCTTACATGGATAAGTTTGTGATAGTCTTTTTTGATGATATATTGGTCTATTCGAAGAATGAGGAAGAGCATGCAGAGCACTTGGAAACAATATTTATATTGTTAAGAGAGCATAAATTATATGCCAAGCTCAGCAAGTGTAGTTTCTTTCAGTCTCAGATTCATTACTTGGGACATGTTGTTTACAAGGAAGGGATATGAGTGGATTCGAAAAAGATTAAAGCTATCATGGAGTGGCCAAATCTAAGGAATGTGGATGAAGTCAAATCATTCATGGGACTAGCAGGTTATTATAGGTGGTTCATCAAAACATTCTCTAAGATTGGCTATCTTATCACATCTTTAGAGGAAAGGAAATAAGTTTGAATGGACTGAGGAGTGTGCAACTAGTTTATTTTAGTTGAAGGATTTGCTTATAAATGCTCTAGTTTTGAAGATTGAAAATCCTAATAAGGATTTTGTGGTTTGTATAGATGCTTGCAAGGAAGGACTTGGAGGAGTCCTGATGTAGGAAGGGAAGGAAGTTTGCTATGAATCAAGGAAGTTGAATGCACATGAACATAACTATGTGACTCATGATCTTGAGTTGAAAACTATCATTCATGCATTGGAGATATGGAGACATTACCTTATTGGTAGAAGGTTTGTCTTGACGAGTGATCATAGTGGACTAAGGTACTTGTTTGACCAACCTAATCTGAACGCAAGACAAGCAAGATGATTGGCTACTCTCAGGGAGTTTGATTTTGATATTGGTACATTAAAGGTAAGGAGAATAGGGTTGCAGATGCTCTTAATAAGAGAGTGCAAGTAAATTGTATTGTAGTTGTGATCTCTTATGGGACAGATTTGAGAAAGCGAATCTTACATGTAGGGAAGCATGATGAGAAGTACCAACAATTGAAGCAGAGGTTTTAGAAGCAAAGTGAAGGTGATGGGGATGAGGAATATCACCTCATAGCATATGGCTTGGTTAGATTCAAGAGCAGAATTTATGTGCCAGATAACAGTGATTTGAAGAAGCTTATTCTGACAGAGTTTCATGTCAAGCCATATTCAGGCCACCCAAGATACCATAAGACTTTGAAAATTGTTAATAAGTTCTACTATTGGCCGAATTTGAAGAAAGAGGTGGCTGAGTTTGTTGCCAAGTTCTTGGACTGCCAAAAGGTGAAAGTTGAATATAAGCATTCAACTGATTTGTTGCATCTTATTCCTATTCCAGAGTGGAAATGAGAGGTCATTTCCATGGACTTCATTATAGGATTTCCAAGGAAATCGAGACAACATTATTCCATCATGGTTGTGGTTTGTTGGTTGATAAAGGTAGGCACTTCATTGCAGTGAAGTTTACTAATTCAACTAGTGAGGTGGCTCATGTCTTCATAAAGAAGATAATGAGGTTGCATGGAGTTCCCAAGAAGATGATATCGTACATAGATGCCAAGTTCACTTCCAAGTTTTGGAAGGAATTATTTGTAGGCTTGGGGAAAAAGTTATCTTTCAACACAACTTATCATTCACAAAAAGTTGGGAAGACAGAGAGGGTTAACATGATCCTTAAGGACATGTTGAGGATGTATGTCATACATCAACAGAGGAAGTGGGAGGAGTATCTTGCACTGATGGAATTTTCTTATAATACTGTGTATCAGGAATCCTTGAAGATGAGTCCATTTGAGGCTCTCTATGTGTGGAATTGTAATACTACTATCAACTAGATTAATCCAGTGAACACGGTGCTGATTGGAACAAATATGTTGGTAGAGATGGAGCAGGAGATGCAGGTCATTATAAGGAATTTGAAGGAAACTCATGACAAACTTTTTTTTGTAGATTAACATATAGAATTTAAGGAGTTTCAAGTTAGGGAGCATGTGTACTTGTGCATCAAGCCCAAGAGGATCTCCTTGAGGATTGGATCATGTGCCAAGTTGGCACCTTGGTATTGTGGGCCTTTTGACATCCTTGAGAGTATTGGACCAGTGGCATACAAACTTGCACTACCACCACCAATGAAAGTTTATGATGTTTTCCATGTTTCATTACTTAAAATATATGTGCAGGATGTTTATCATGTGATTGATTGGTTTGTATTTCACGTGGAAGCAGAAGAAGAGTTCCGATCAGAACCACAATGTATATTGCAGTGGAAATAACACATGCTTCAAAAATAAGCAATAGAGCAAGTTAAAGTGCAATGGAAGCACTTTGGACCCGCTGAAGCTACATGGAAGATGGCTGATCAAATGTGGGAATTGTATCCTTTCTTTTTTGCTGGTTGAACAAATGTTTTTGATTTATATTTTATATGCATATGTGTATTGGAAATGTCAGTTTTTATAGCATCAAATGTGTTCTAGCCACGAAATTTGGTGGAGAGGCTAGAATACATGAGTTCTCCAAAACCCATAAATCATTTCTAGAAATTCCACCTAGAAGTGTCTCAATTAGATTATTAGATGTTTTTAAAGTATTTCCTAAGTCTAAACTTAGGGAATATGGTTAATTAATCAGTATTATTTGAGATGAGGTGAGAATCAAGATGATACTAGTCATTGATTAAGATTTAATATTGGTTGTTGATGCCCCAAAAATGGATTATAAGAGGAAGTCGATGGGCACTTGGAGAACACACTCGAGAACACCAGAAGTTCAATTTCCTTGGTAGAAAGATTTCCAGAGTAGCAGTAGTCAGCTGCCAGAGAGCCATAAATTGAAGCAGTGAGTTTTAGATTTGGATCAGTGCTAGGTGAGATAAAATTTGTCTCCCTAATTTTTGTGTCTAGTTTCTCGTCTAGTGGATTGCCAATTTGTGCATCCAGATTGTACTCAGAATTTCATTGTTGCATAATAATAAAACCCTCATTTGCTGCACTGGTTTTACTGCATTGGGTTTTTTTGTGGACATTTGTCTAAAAATAACAATGTTAATTTTTATGTGTGTGTGCTAGCATTTCTTAGTTCCAATGCTATTTTATTTCCGCAATTTTTATTTGTGAAGTTTGCAATGTGCTTATTTCGATGTTGTTGTAGCAATAAACTGAATAATTAATTTATCAGTTAGAAGAAATAATACCAGTTGTTGCAATATGATTCTAGTTTTGGATATTTCACATGGTATGAGAGCGCGATTGATCAACCAAGTAGTTCATAAGAGGAGAAATAATTTCGCTACTCAGAGGGAGAAGTAGGCCGAAATTCTTGAGGCAGCGCAGTGCTTAGACAAGCAAGTCAAATTGTTGGGCCAATGATTCGATTTTCAGTTGCATAGGTGTAAAAAATTCGATTTTCCCAGGAAAGTGATTCCAACAGTCAGAGGGAGCAGTTGCAGCTCATATTTTCACTAAGCAGATTTACGGTTGGACGTAGAGGGTTTTTGCAAAAGCAAAACCAATGTCGGGTGGAAGAGAAGAGCATAAACAACAGAGGGAAAATTTCTCTCAGAAAACTTCGAGTCTCAAAAGTTCGATTTTTCCTTGCAGATTGGCAATAGTTGTGAGAAAATATTCTCGCTCCAGAAGGAAGTGCGAGTGGAAGAGTAGCATCTAAGCAGAAGGAAAGAGGGTATTTTCAACATTTTTTTTTCGAGATGGCCACTGAAGGGATTAGAGATCAGGATAGGTTGGATGGATCATCCAACTATGTCATATGGAAGGTGAGGATGTATTTCCTTATAGATGAATATGGCCTGAAAGCCTACATTGATAATGTAGTGGAAATCCCTGAAGATGTAGACCAACTCAAGGAATATAGGAAGGAGATGGCGCGGGAGAAGCGTTTGATCCTAGATGTAGTCTTGGACCATATAGTTGTTGAAATTTGGTACCGGAGGACACGTGGTTCCCTTAGGCTTTGATCTTTGGCCTAGGGAAAAGTGTCCAAAAGATTTTAATTTTTCTCCTAAAGTGACTTTATAATTTTTATAAAGGTAAAATCTAATTAAAAAGTGACTTTAAGTGATAAAGTTACTAAGTCTAATTTTAAAGTGACTTTTATAAAGTCAATGAAAAATTAGAAAGGAAAAGTGACTTTGGAAATAAATGACTAAGTGGGTCTTTATTAAAGTGGGTGAATTAAAAAATAGAAAGTGAGATTTAAATGTGCATTTAATCTCAGCCATTGATCTAAATCTATTTCAGCCATTGGATTTAGAGATCACCCAAAAGTCACTTGGATCACCCAAAAGTCACTTGGAATTATATTAAAGGAGGAAAATGAGGAAAAGATCATTCATTCTTTCATGAGCAGATTGGGAGAAGGAGAGCAAGAGAGCAAGGGAGATTTCTGGACAAGAAGGAGAAAGAGGCAGCAGTTTGGCACACATACCAAGCAGCTCTTCAGCAAAATCAGAATAGCAGAAAGACAAGCAGAACAGCAACAAGAACAAGCAGAAAAAACGTTGATTTTTTGCTGAAAACTGAGAAGTTTCCAGGTGGTCTGTTGGGCTAAAAACGGATAAGTTTGCTTGCTGAAAAAAAAAAATTTATTTTGCTGCAATTTTTGCTGAAATTTTCTTGCTGTAAAAAGGCTTTTTTTCAAAAATAAAGAAGAGCTCTCAAACTGGTTTTCCCCAAGAGTTGTAGGGGGTTTTTCCAGGGTCACATTGACCAAAAAATATCAGTGTTTTAATGTGTTTTAATGGCTGTTTATTACTGCTGATTTTTATTTCTGCAATTTCCAGCATTCTGTAAATTTTCCACAATTTGTGTTTTCAGCAAATTTATTTTTTCCAGCTTGTTGAATGTATGGTTATGGGAAAGGGAATTTAACTACATGGGAGAAATATGGAGAAACTGAAAACCGGGGTGGGAAAACAGAAATTTTTACAATAGTATCACATATACTGGCCAGCGTAATGATCAAAGAAATGTGGGATTCTCTCTCCATATTATACCAGGGCACTTTCGAGTAGCGGAAGATGTTCCTAGAGGAGAAGCTAAGATGCATCAGGATGCAGAAGGGGGAAGGCATAGATCCCTTGCTCACCAGGATTGAGGAGGTCCAAGACCAGCTGTCAGCTTTTGGGGAAGCTCCTCAACCTTTAGATTTAGTACAATTAGCACTCAACAATGTCTCATAGGATTGGTGGGTCTTCATCCAAAGAATATTGGGAAGAGACATGCTACCGGGATGGGACTAAATGTGGCTCGATATGCAACAAGAGGATTTGAGACGAGCTTTGTTGAAGATCTGCATCATTGGTAGCAATAACAATGGATCGAAGGTGGTGAATGAGGAGGAGAATGTGGTTATCGCATCAAAAGGTCCCAGTCAGGGGCAGGGGAAGTAGAGAAAGAAGAAGAGTGACCTGTCAAAGGTCAAGTGCTTTAGATGTGGTGAGCTCGGTCACTAAAACATGCAGTGTCCTCTCAGGAATAAGGACAAGTTGGAGAAGAAGGACCAAAATAGGGTCAACTGAGATTGACAAGTTGTCCTCTAAGTTGGAGGAATACTTCGTGATTTTGGTAGTCATATCTCCAGGAGCGAAGTGCTGTGACTTGGAGTTGTAGCCCCAAAGAGCTAGAGATTTGGGCAAGATCCTTGAGGAGTCCACCTCATGGATCATTACCTTGCTATGGGGGCCCACAATATTCAGTAGCAGGATGGATCAGTGGTAATTGATGCAGTCAAAACCAGAGTGAGAATGGAAGATTAGTAGCATTCAAATATTGAAGAGGGAAGTGCAGAGTTAGCAACAATGTAGAGTGGCATAGTGGAGAGTCCGCAACAAGGTAGATACTTTAGTGACAGTGTAGAGGCTAGTAGCATTCAGAGACTTGGGAGATAGATACATCATACTGAACACATATGATTCAATATTTTGGATGCTTCTTAGTTTTAGTAGCAACAACAACAGATGAGAGAGAGTTGCAGTGTTGGAAGTAGTATAAAAGTGTCAATAGCAAAAAATATGCAACAGCAGAGTTGCGCAGTGGTTGGTGGGCAGCAACATCCATACATCAGCATCGTAATAAACATGATACAGAGACAAAGTGTTGTAGCAAGGTTTGCAGCACTAGAACACATTCCTCGCTAAGAGGGAGTGTTAGTTTTTGTAGCATGATATGTGTTCTAGCCACGAAAATTGGTGTAGAGGCTAGAATACATGAGTTCTCCAAAACCTAGAAATGGTTTCTAGAAATTCCACATAGAAGTGTCTCAATTAGATTATTATTTACTTTTTAAATATTTCCCAAGTCTAAACGTAGGGAATATGACTAATTAATCAATATAAATTGAGATAAGGTGAAAATCATCTAGAAACTCAGACGGATCAACTTCAAGATGATCCTGGCCATTGACTAAGATTTAATCTTGGTCGTTGGTGCCCCAACATTGTATTATAAGAGGAAGTCGATTGGAACTTGGAGAACACAATGGAGAACACCAAAAGTTTGATTTCCTTAGCAGATTGATTTCTAGGTAGTAGTAGTCAGCGGCTGGAGAGATAGAAATTGAAGCAGTGAGTTTTGGAGCTGGATCAGTGTTGGGTGATACAAAAATTTCCTCACTAATTTTTGTATGCAGTTTCTCCTGTAGTGGATTACCATTTTGTGCATCCAGATTGTACTTAGATTTTCACTATTACATAATAATAAAATCCTCATCTGCTACACCGGTTTTCCCGCGTTGGGTTTTTCTGGGGATATTTGTCCAAAGATAATGATGATAATTTTTATGTATGTGTGCTAGCATTTCTTAGTTCCGACACTATTTTATTTCCGTAATTTTTATTTGTGAAGGTTGCAGTTTGTTTATTTCGATGTTTCCATAGAAATAAACTAAATAATTAATTTATCAGTTAGAAGAAATAATACTAGAAGCTGTAATAGGATTCCAGTTTTGGAATTTTTATAGTAAATATTGCAATGAGATGTGTTATAAAGCTCCAATAAACAATATGATTGTCATAATTATCAGTGGTTATTGTTGTAAATATTGCACCGAATTGTGTTATATAGCTCCATAGGCAATATGTTTTGCTGGTCCTAAGTGTCATTGAACACAGAGGATAGTGTTCCCCCAAGGGGGAGAGGTTTGTAATAGCCTCAAGTTGATTTTCCATGTAAATAAATAATACCAAGGTCATGGGACTCGTTTTCCAAGATGAACGAGGGGATAAACATTATAGTGGGCATCATTTATGTTTTATTATTAGCTATGGAAAATGGCATTGCCATTGACAAAGGAAAGAAGAAATAAATGGAAACTAATTAAAAGAAATAAAGGAAAATATGAGAAAAAGAAGATGGAATGACAAGAATATGCATGAGAGGGAAATTAGAGAGAAAATAAAGGAAAATGAAAGAAAAAAGGAAAAAAAGAAGAAGAGACATCAGACATCAATGCTAAAAAGGCATTTAAGAAAAAATTGACAACTTTTGATCATTTTCAGCTTTTGATCACTTTTAGAAAGAGAGCTCTAAGGGAAGAGATAGCAAACATTTTGGACAGAAGCAAGCAAGCAAGTAGAGGAAAAGAAAACGAAAGCAAGGGAGCACACAAAGAATATTGGAAAAGAAACCACAATAGGAAGATTTTGCAGGTAACCGGTTGCATGTGTAATTTCCTTACTGGGATTTGAATGCATGGTGCATGAATTTGGTTTACATGATTGATTGTTTTCATTGGCATGGGATTTTCATGGATTGACAGTGGTTTCAACCATGCCTTTCCATTTCTTGGACAACTATGATGTACTAGGTTCCCTGTTTTAGTTAAGCTTTAGAAGGTCGATAGAATTGGATCCTAGTTGAAGTGGTCTCGGGAAAATTCCCAAGGGTCAAGGTGGAGATGGTGTTTCTCTTGCAACTCTTGATGAATGGGTGGAGACAGGAAAATTCCTCTAGAGTTGGTGAAGAAAGTTGGATGCATCCAAGCTTGTTTTGGTGTTAGTGATTTTTGGACCATTTGTGGTGAAATCATTATGGTTGGGAATGAGGTGATTTTGCCTCAAGATTCCCTGGTTGATTTTGTTATCCCATGTGATCCCACATTTATTATTGAAATATGGCACAAGGGTGATTGGATGAAAGAGATATTTGTTTCAACCCAATCTATGGTCGGGTGGAACGTGGAAGTCCCTGACTTGGTTATCTTTATGCATATGTTATTATGTTATTAATTTTTGCTGATACGAATGAGCACTTGTATTGGTTATTGTGTTGATTTTATGACTAGTTATATCTGGTTAAATGTTGGTTATAAACATGGTATATTCTTGTTGTATAATGTGCTCTTGTTGTGGATCTTTCTTATGGCTTGATAGGTTAAAGAATGGTTTATTGAATGCATGAGATAACTAGTGTTGATGCATCTAGCTTGAGAGAGCGTGATCCTTCTCAACGATTCTCTGATTAAGTTAAGGAAACAATGAACATATATGTATTTATGACCTATAGGTACTATGTACACAAAGTGTTTATATAAATGAGTAATTTGGATCTCCAACTTCCCGTGGTTGTAATTTTTGGATGCAATCTTTGTTTGGCTATCATAATACCTTGTTCTCTCTGTTTGGCACTTTTCTGGCCTCTCTATTTTCCCTAAAAATGTCATTTAGGCCTTCAAAATGGCCTCAAAAGTTTAGAACCTGAAAAACTGCCAAAAATATAAAGTTGTGTTAAATATAAGGAAACAAAATTGAAAATAAATAGTGTTGGGTCAAGTTAGGTTTATAACAGTGTGATCATGTGTCACTGGGTGTTTGCAGTCAGTTTTGGAGATGTGGATTCCAATTTCCATAAGTGCATCTGTGAAATAAGGTTGCACATAGTAACTCTCATCTCATGTTTACCCTGGTGAGGAGGTTAAAGTGGGTAAATGTGGGGTGGGGTGTTACATCTTGATCTTTGGGACTATGACTAGTTCCACTGGATCTCGAGGCCCTTATGGCCTTCTAGTATATTCTATAGAAATCAAATGATTCTCTTTTGAGGCCTCCTGCTTCACTTCATCCAAGGAATCCATGGATACTTCCTTAGACTTCCAATATGCCACTATCTCATCTAAGTTGACATCGATGTTGACCTTAATTTGTCGCTACTTTGGAATGTATATTCTATAGGCCTTCGATGATTTGTTGTAACCAACAAATATGTCTTTATTTCCCTAAGGCTCAAGCTTATTCCTCTTATACTTAGGAACATGAATATATACATGACAACCAAATATTCTCATGTGTCCAACCTCTAGATTCCTTTTAGAGAATGCTTCTTCAGGAGTCATATCTTCCAAAACTTTATGATGATTTCTATTTTGAATGTACACAGTTGTCTGTGATGCCTCACCCCATAATAACAATTGCAAATCCAAATCATGCATCACGTCCTTGAAAAATTCTTCAATGGACTTGTTCTTTCATTCCGTTACACCATTCTATTGTGGATTATAGGGGGCAATTAGCTCCCTCTTACTACCATCTTGCTTACAGTAGGAAACAAGCTAATTTGAGGTGTATTCTCCTCCATTGTCAGACCTCAATATCTTAGTTTTTTTGCTTTTCAAGTTCTCCACTTCAACTTTGAATTCCTAGAACTTGTCGAATACTTCATCCTTAGTATTCAAGAGAAATATCCATGTATTATGGGAGAAGTCATGAATAAATGTTAAGTAGCACAATGAGCCACCAAGTGATTTCATAGGCATCAGACAACATATATTAGAATGAATTAGATCCAAGGTTTTCTTAGATCTATTGTCACTACTTGGAAATGGTTTCTTAATGTTCTTTCCAAGAGCACAACCTTTGCATATACCATCATTCTTTATTTTTTGTTGAGGAACCCTTAAAACTATTTGACTCAACTCAGTTAATTCTCTATAATGAACAATTCCATACCTTCTATTCCATAGCTCACTTGAATTTATCTCATCATCTATTATTTCTTGAGTTGGTTGACTCAAAAGTCTATACATTCTTCCATCACAAATCCCAATAACCCTAACATCATATATACTAGAGCCCTTAAACAAGTACTTTTCCATCCATAAAAGCTACTCTATCTCCTTTATATTCCAAACAAGAAATAGAAACAAGATTCTTTTTTAAACTTGGTACATAGAGAATGTTATTGAGATGTACATTGTTACTAGATTCTAGCTTTATGGATGCTTTTCCAACCACAGCTCTCAACCCTTTGGGACAACCTCTTTTCCATCATGCTAAATATTTCCATGTTCTTTGGTCATGTGCCTTGATGCTCCACTATCTACCAACCACATTTCTTCATCATCTACAATGGAGTCTGTTAAAGCAGATAAATAAAAGAAATATATGTCACCTTTGGGCTTCTTTAGTTTCTCATCTTCAACATTTTTTGCGGAAGCATGTTTTTTTCCCTTTATCTTTTTATTGTTAGCCATTTTAGGAAAATATCTCTTGAAATGTCCATACTCCTAACAATCATAACATTGGATCTTTGATAATTCCTTCTTCTTATGGGAGGAAGAAGATCCCTTTCCTAACTTCTTGTGTTGACGCCCAAACTTCTTCTTTCCCTTTTTCTTGAAGTGAGATGCAAGGGCTTGAGATTCCTCATCTTGATTATCTCTTGTCATCAACCTTGATTCCTTTTTAGCAGAAGATGTCCATAGTTGTTCAAATGAATGAGCTTCCTTCCACTACTTATACCTACTGCAAAAGTATCCCATGATCTAGGAAAACCATTGAGTGTTGCGGTCACTAGTTCTTGATCATGAAGATATTCTCCAATTGCTTGAATTTGATCTCTGATTTGTGAAATACCTACAAATTATGAATCCATGGTGTCATCATTATTCATTCTTATATTTTGAAGATCATTCTTCAAACTCATAGATTAACCAACATTCTTAATAGTGTAGAGATTTATTAGTGTTTCGTACATATTCTTTGAAGTATCATGCTTTGCAATGTAGGGAAACAAATGAGATATGATGGAGTCTACTATAAGAATCATGGAAGTGATGTCATCCTCCTTGAACTTATCTTTTCCCGCTACATTAGTTGGTTCAATAACCTTCCCTATCACAATTTCCAAAACTTCGTTCTTAGCAAGAATAATATCTATTATAACTTTCCAAGCTCTGAAGTTTGATGCTCTCTCTAACTTGTTTTCAGATTTCATAGAAGATGCCAATCTACAAGATGGACTTCAATAAAATGCTCTCTAGGGTTTTTGCAAGGATAATGTCAATGTTCCTTCCTTCACCAAATCTATGATACCATGTTGATTTTTCTAGTGCAATAGAGATTAGCATGAAATTATGATAAATACTTTCAATGTAGATATTCTTTTAACTTATTCAATATATCATTTGTTGAGAAACCAAGATTCTAGTGGACTAGGATTGGTTTCTCTTAACTTGATAATTACTTGTGAATATTTGTTGGATTCTTGTTAAATTTATATTCTCTTCATCAAGCAATTACAAAAAATGTACAAAACATGAAGATCACAAAGAGACAAAGGACACAAGAAATTTGGCTCCAAGCCAAGGAAAAACCCCATAAGGGGTAAAACCAAAAAATAATCTTCTTATAGAATTAGATCAAAGTGGTATACCCAAGACCCAAAACCAAGACCACAAACTGCCACAAAGACCCAAGTCAACCCTCCTCCATGTCTCCTCCAATCTAGTCAAAGTCAACGCTAGTCAACCTTATGAATATGGTCAACTCCTGAAATTTTGGCCCCATGAAATTTCGAGGCCTTAAATTTTGGGCCTATAATACCTCAAAAAAATTGCACTTATGAGCATAACTAGGGCAAAAAAACTTGTCTTTCTCTCTCCTTTGACTTCAGATGTCTTCTTCTTCTTTTTTGGCACAAAAAATGATGTGTTGATCATGAGTGATTGAATGAGCTTCTAAGAGGTCAAATTGTCTTGTATTTATATCTTTCTAGGATGGTTGAATAACTTCCCCTAGGGCCGACTTTTCTGAGGAGGACCAACTTGGTCTTGTGGTTGACATTTTGATTTTTTGACTCAATATTTTTTTCTTTTTCTTTTTCTTTCAAAAGTCCAAATGAAACTTTGACTCACAATAATTTTTTTTTAACTCTTTTTGATTCAATTGGCCCCATAAGGATGAAGAACATGCTTTGAATAAAATAGAAAAAATTGTCAAGCTGTTGTTAAGCTTCAAACATGCTTATGGTATAACTCAATGATTCTTGTACAAAACCTTATCAAGTATATATTTTAATTCATAACAAGGTACACTATAATAGATTGACAAATCATACCTATGATGCAACACTTAATGATATCACCGATGCCTTCAATATTTTTTCAATTGGTCTAAGACAAACTTTACCTCTACTTTAGATTTTGTTAATTTTCCATTGCTCTATGCTGATACAATCACTTTAGCCCATTTATTTTCTTCAATTTGCAATCAATTAAATCTTCCAATAACAAATAGAAATTGTATATAGAATAATAAATGCAATACACAATAGAATACAATCAAGAGCAATAATAAGAGACATCAAATTTGGTCAAATACCAAGGAAAAGTCCCACAATGGGGAAACCCTTTCAAATTCTTCTTCTTATTAGATTGTCATAAAATTTTCAGTAGAGAGATACAATGATCCAATTCGTTGACCAAAAGTCAAAGGTCAACAAATTTGACTTTCTAATAAACCAATATCCAAAATCTAAAAAATGAGACCAAAAATCAAATTTGGTTAAACTATCAAATATGGTCAAAGTCAACAAAATTCAACAAAAATCAAATATGCCCTAAGCAGTAAAAAGTCAATGGTCAAATAACCTCCAAATAATCTTGGTCAAAGGTTATAATATTTGGCCTTCCAAGCAGGTCATACCTCAGTCAAAACAACCCCAAACAACTTGGTCAAACTTAGTCAATGAAGAGAGAAAGACCATGGTCAAACCTATGGCAAACTACAATCAACGTTCCTGGAAAAACTCAATCTCCATGCCAAAGAATGCGGCCTCTAAGAACATATCCAAATCAGAAGTCAAACCAAGTCAAAGTATGCTCAAACTCCAAAAGGTCAATGCTAGTCAAAGTTTGATCCAGGAAAGATTTAGCCCTCCCAAAATTCTCTCTCTACTACTCACACGTGTGAAAAGAAGACCTGCAATTTCAGATTGTGTGAAGCTCCAAATAGAAGAAGACTATGTGTGTGATGTATGTTCAAATGAGGTGCCATTGAGTTGTTCCCTCAACCCCATGAGCTCTTCGGCTCTATTCCTCTCCTTGTGAGCTCAAACAGGAGGAAGATCATTGTTGAGCTAATTTATTTACAGAAATTAACACAAATATTTCTTATCAATCCGGGTTGGTAATACTTAGAGGAAAGTTCACTATATGTGAATATCAGATGTAATCAAACTTTGAAAGATAAGTTTTTCAAAAACTAAAGAAATACATATTACAATTCCAATTCAATTTTTTTGAAAAGAGGAAAAGCTGAAATGGTTCTTAACTTAAGAAGTCCAAGTCTTCCTCAATTACTACTTAATGCACAGAAATTGAAAACTAATAACTTAATATGGACAAATCATTAATGAAAGAAGGCTCCTGACTTAAGAGACACTTGATATGTTTCATCATAATTCATTCACCTTAATGCCAAAAATGCATAAGAAAACTACTTGCATGCAATCAAAGGAAACTAGTTACAATTCACCAAATTAACAAAAGGAGTGCTCAACTTCAACACTTCGTTTTTCCAACTTACTAAAATGATGAATAAACTAAGATCTAATGAAATCAATCACCATACATTAACCATAAATCAATCTAAAATAAAGCATTACTAGTTCTACAATAACCAGATTACAGGAAATAAAACTAGTTTAAACAAGGAAGTGTACTTAGCTTGGAATGGGGCCCTCCACCCTTGCTTTGCACACACTTTGAGATTGATATCAGAAGCTCAAATTCAGTCACACATCCATATTATTGAACAACAAAATAGTAATAGAACAAGTCTTCAAATTAGCTCTCCAATCCAAAAGTGTCTCAGCATGAAATTATAAAAAGTCAATACATAAGCCATCAAAGTCTTGGCTTTTAAATAGAAGTCTTATGAAACAAACTGATCTATAATAATTCCACCAAACAAATCTACTCATATCCATCTATCTAAGTCGAATTTATCAATCCCATCCCTAGAGATATGGTCAATCCCATAGAATCTCAAAACTACCTTATTTCTATGGGATTTCTGAGTGACTAGTCATGATTGAATAGCACTAAATGGGCCTAATAAAGCTTGTTCTGTTCGAACTAAGTATAGCTGGCTTAGTCCTAGTTCCCAAGCTTTCCATTCATGCATCAAATTCGTGCCCAAGTGTTTTGCAACCATATCAACCATATAGTTATTACGGGAATTTCTGAATCTGTCAATTTTTGCACTTGAAACCAAATTTTCATAAAAACTTTAGAAATTGAAAAATTAAAATTAAATACCCGAATGGATATGAAATACATCAAAATGGGATGGATAAAGTGGAAAATGGATGGAAAATAGATGGATTAGTAAGTTTCCTTAAGCAAAAATAAGACCAAAATCGAGGGCCAACATCTCCCCCTTGCTGATTATCAAGCATGTTCCCATGCTTGCTTATTCCTCTTTGATCTTATTTTCCCTGTAGTAGATGCGATTCCTGTAGATGCTTCCTGTTGTGCTGCCCTGACCAAACAATCCAAACCTGAATCATGTTCTTCCCTTAACAAAGCTGCCTTTACTTTCTGCTTCTCATACTTAGCCTGCCACATATTCTTTTCTTTTAACCATTTAAATGCCTGTTTAGAAAGTAGATCATTATTCCGTTTTAATCTCCCTATCTCTTCATTTAAACTTTCATTTGCCTTGACCAATCTAGCATTATCCTGCTTACTTGCCTTGTTTTCCTCTTTCAATTGTTTTTCCATGATTTTACTAATTTCTAGTTGGTCAGTTAATTCCCTGATTTTGCCCAAGTTTATTTATTTTTCAAAATCTTGTGTGGTTTTGATTAACGATGCTACTGCTGCATCATCATAAGAAGAATCTCTCTCAAATACTTCCTGTGCAATGTCATCCTCTACCTATTTCTTGTGGAATATGTGTCTACTTCCTTTTCTGTGTCAATTGGACTTTTATTCCTAAATCTCCTAGGAACAAACATAATAGACACTTCATTTTCCTGTATGGCTATGTTACTTTGCTGTTTAGCTTTAGTCCTGGGATAAAAGGGTGAACTCATCAGTCCTCTGTTTTCTTGCTCTACTTTATTCTGCACTTCATTAACCTGTTCATTAAACTGGTTTCTAGTCATGAACTCCCTCCAAACTATGCCTTGTGACCTTACTTGATATTCAACCAGGATTTTTATCAATCCCTAGTGGTAAATTTGCGCTGCTTTGGGCTTGTGTTCATGTCCCACTGTCTCAATCATCCTCAGGAGGCTTCTAAAGAGAAAGTATGGCAAGTTAATCCTATCTTCTCCCTTAATATGCTGTAAACGTTGGATATGATATAGGTGGGCAACACTATATCCTCTATCACATGTAAGAAACTTCTGTATAACTAGAACCAACTCACCCCATGGTTCATTGAACCATTCCCTTGGTATCTACTTGGTTCTGTCAAAAGTCCCTTTCCAGTTCTTTTCAAGGAAGAAAGTCCATGCTTTCTCCTTGAAATGCAAGCCTTTATGATATTTTTCACCTATCATTGGGAGATCTAGAGCTTGGGAAAGGTATTCCCTGAGTCACAGGAATGATAACATCTCCTACCCTTGTTTGGTCCTGGCTATAGTTGTTTATGAATTCCCTGGTTATCTCCTCACTATGGCCATCAAACTTTTGCAAGAATCCTATCTATCCTGCCTGGTAAAGCTTCTCTATGGTTTCCTTTTTCCAGCTTTCTATTTGAAATTTGGGCTCTATTCTTGCTGACATTATGTTTGAAAACCATTGGATATATGCTTCTGCCGTCATTAATTTCGTCTTAACAATGACAATTTACAACTACTGCTCTTCTTCAAAATAAAATTTCGAAATCAGAGAAGCTTACCTGCTTTCTGCAACAATTTTAATTCAATCTACTTGGCTTTGTTTATCCTTTCTCTGCAGCGACACAATTTTTAATCCCTTGTTGTATCCAAACAGTCAAACACCTTTATATATCTCTGTCAACATACTAAACTCTATTTGGAAAATGAAATACATAAGAAGACAACATATTCATGATAGAATTTTGTTTTTCTTAATGTAGTTTTAGGAAAAATTCTCATAATTCTCCATACAGGCCTAACACCCTGCAATATAAAAAAAAACTAAAGGATTTTCATCATTATTGTAACAGCTCTTCAAACAATCAGCGCATTTCTACAAAGATTCAAGTGACTCGGCCTCTTACAACGCCTGCTATACAATGCACAATATACAACCTTGATTGTCAATACAATCCAATCCCCTGCAGCACTCAAAATTCATTCATGTGCACATTATACATTTTTGTTACACATTACAGTCCCCTTTTATGCAAAATCATGCAATATATCCTTGTGTAACAATGTAAAAAACGTATCGGCCATACAATCCCTATGTTATGAAACAACACCCACAAAAAAATGCATCCTCTGCTCTAAACAATAACACTCTACCTCTGCTATACTGTTTTACAAAAACTCTGTTTCGACTTTGCAAAATACGCATATGATCCCAAAGATATTTGAATGACGAGTTTTGCATGCGAAATGTGGTTGAAATGCCGCATTGTTTTGCATATTTTTCGTGCCTTACTCAGCGCCTTGATTTATGTAACTACACCGATGAACAAATCATGTCTCCTTATCACATAGCCGTTTACTTCATTAATACACTGTTGTTCATCTAACCCTTATATTTATTAGTTTCTAGAATCAAGGTGTAGTTTCGGCATTTACCTAGCTCTTGACGAGTCCTGAGGATTGTTTAATGGCACTCCATATCCTTGTATCTTCGTTTTACTGACTGGTGGCAAGAATAGGCGTGTTCACAGTTAAATGACAGGCAGTTGAAATCTCGACTCATCATTTGTGAGAAAATCAAATCATATTTTTACCTGAGTTATCCTGCAGCAATCAACTTGCGTCGTGTTCGGGAAGTTTGCCTTCTTATTTCTCCGCGAATTTTCTTACAGTTTCCCTTGCTTTGTCTTTGAGCTATACAATGCTTCAGCACTGTTCTCCTGAGCTGGTTCAAGCGATGATGGCATACAAACTATGGTTTAAACATGTGCATGCAATGTTGAAATACACAACAGACCGACGGTCGTTTCATGACTGTTTACGTGTTTCTGCCGTGCACTTGGCTGAGTTGAGCCATAAGCATTCTTACTGGCTAGTGTTGGGCACGTAGGCATGCCATGCAAGTCATGGTAGTCTTGTTGACTAGTCGCCTGACTGTGTCATTAGGATGGCCTGTTTGTTCTCATAATGTAAATTCGAGCCTACCGTCCATGCAGGTTGTGGCTGTCCTCCTATGCAGCTCACGATGCACCTACCATGCAAACGTTTAACGGTTTACATGTACCTCCATGCCACGTTGCTCAAACCATATACGCGCTTGAAGGCTTGTGTAATTCATGCATTTGGTTTGGACTTGCGTGCTTGGCTGGATATTCATTTAAATTATAACCTCCGCCTTCCTGCCTTACCATGCTATTATATTACATTAGGGTGTCGTATGATGTGATGAGATGGCATATATCACTACAAACCCACCTACGTTTACCTCTCCGTTCCATCATGTAAATTTTTAAATGATGTGCCTTTCGTGGACCATAGCGTGTATATGCAAATGGTATTAGCGCGCAATTGTTTTTATAAAACTTTGGAAACTTTTGCCTCATAAGATCTTACCTTTTGCATGTAGTTTCGTGTGCCTCCATATTGCACTTTCCATATTTTTACCTCAGTTATCTCGAGATTCCAGCAATCAACTCGCGTCGTGTTCGGGACGTTTGCCTTCTTATTTCTCCGCAGATTTGCTTACAGTTTCCCTTGCTTTGTCTTTAAGCTATACAACACTTCAGCACCGTTCTCCTGAGCTGGTTCAAGCGATGATGGCATACAAACTATGGTTTAAACAAGTGCAGGCAGTGTTGAAATACACAATAGACCGGCGGTCGTTTCATGACCGTTTACGTGTTTCTGTCGTGCACTTGGCTGAGTTGAGCCATAAGCATTCTTACTGGCTAGTGTTGGGCACGTAGGCATGCCGTGCAAGTCATGGTAGTCTTGTTGACCAGTCACTTGACTGTGTCATTAGGATGGCTTGTCTGTTCTCATAATGTAAATTCGAGCCTACCATCCATGCAGGTCATGGCTATCCTCCTATGCAGCTCACGGTGCACCTACCATGAAAACGTTTGACGGTTTACATGTACGTCCATGCCACGTTGCTCAAACCACATACGCGCTTGAAGGCCTGTGTAATTCATGCATTTGGTTTGGACTTGCGTGCTTGGCTGGATATTCGTTTAAATTATAACCTCCGCCTTCCTACCTTACCATGCTATTATATTACATTAGGGTGTCGTATGATGTGATGAGATGGCATATATCACTACAAACCCACCTACCTTTACCTCTCCGTTCCATCATGTAAACTGTTAAATGATGTGCCTTTCGTGGACCATAGCGCATATATGCAAATCGTATTAGCGCGCAATTGTTTTTATAAAACTTTGGAAACTTTTGCCTCATAAGATCTTACCTTTTGCATGTAGTTTCGTATGCCTCCATATTGCACTTTCCATATTGCATATGTATTAAAAGTATTTCCATATTGCGCATCATATAAAGTTATATGCACACCTAGATTCACATGTATGGTTGTTTGAAATACTTATAATTTTAAAATGACCACCTTGGTCATATTTAAAATTATTTCCATATCTAATAGTTGAATTGTATGTGTAGGTTTCAACATGTTGTCCTTGTTTGGTCCCTTTTTGCTTCTAAAGAAAAATACTTAGGGGTTAATGGTTATGAACATGGAATGAGATAGGATGTACAAGAGTTATAGGGTATGATATTTAGAAGAATGGGGGTAATATATATGTATTCAGATACTAACTTCAACTTAACAAAAACTAAAATTTTCTAAGAAAAAATTGAATTTTCAAGAGCAAAATGACTATACTTATACTTCCCTGGATGATGTCTTTACAAGCGGGATGAAATTAGTTGATCAAATGTTGTAGATGGATTGAAAAGTAGAGTTTATTGCTGCTTCTTGTTCTTCATGCTCTGGTTCTTGAATTGCTGACTGTTGTTCAGGTCCCTCTGCAATGACTTCATGATTCAGGTCCCAACTGTTATGCACATGTTTATGTAATATGTACATTTTGTTGCTGATATCTCAGGTCCCTCTGCTATGGTTGTTCAGGTCCCAACTGTTAACAATACAAGTTCCATCATTAATTCAGCTGCACAACTAAAGTTCTTGTGCAATCCTCCCCCTTGCTTGAGATTTGACTTGTCTGCAAGTCAGATGTATGTGGAGGATATCCTGCAATGAATGTTGTGAGAAAAAGAGAACAAGAAAGTGAATTCATAGAGTCCAAGTCATATTGGTTTTCCTTTATGAATTCGTGTTTGCTTTGCGCCAGTTTCCTGGTTTTCACTAGCAAACAGTTTTATTTATTTATTTATTTGTTTTTATTTTATTTATTTTTTATTTTTATTTTTATTTCTGTTTGTTTTTATTTTTTATTTTTTATTTTTTTTATTCTGCTACAACACTGGAAGATGGCTGAGTCTGTTGTGCCATTATTTCCAGTTATGTTTCTTCTACCAGTTGTTTCATAAATGCTTCTTTGCTAATAGGCCTGTTATAAAATTTGAGCCTATGTCTGTTTACCAAAAGTGATGTGAATTCCTTGTCAATTGTCTTGATTTTGACTGCTCCATTGTCAAAGATTTCTTCTATCTCATATGGGCCTAGCCAGTGTGTTGTGAATTTGGCTTTGAAATCTTTGAATTTGGAGTCGAATAGTAGTGCCCAGTCTCCTTTGTGGAATGTCTTGTTTTTGATGAATCTGTCGTGCCACTTCATTCGTTGCTGTTGTACCAATATGGTATGTTGTATTGCCTGCTAATGATGCTCATCTAGTTGATTTAATTCCATTATATGCTGCTACTGTGCTTCAGACAGGTCCAGTCCTAGTTCGGCTGCCAGTTTGTATGTGTGTATCTGAAATTCTATGGGTAGTAAGACCTCTTTTCCATATACTAACTGGTATGGGCTAAATCCAGTTGTATTTTTCCATGTGATTCTATAGGCCCATAATGCATCCTTTAGTTTTTCTGCCCATTCCTTTCTGTTCATTTGTACTGTTTTGGTCATTATGTTCTCTAGGACTTTATTTGTTGATTCCACTTGCCCGTTTGCTTGAGGATGATATGGTGTAGACTTCCTGTGTTTGATCTTATATTTCTCTATAAGATCTCGTACAAGCTTTGAAGTAAACTGTGCTCCTTGATCTGTTACAATTTGTCTGGGTACTCCGTATCTTACAAAGATTTCTTCAAAGAGAAAGGTGACCACTGTATTTTCTGTTGCTTTGGTGACTGCCTTTGCCTCCACCCATTTGGTGACATAATCTGTACATACTAAGATATACCTCTTGCCATTTGATGGTGGATTGATTGGTCCTACAAAATCTAGGGCCCATTGCTCAAATGGTTCTATTAGAACTTGTGGTTTGAGTGGCATCTTATCTGATACTATTGGTCTTCCTGTTCTTTGGCAACTGTCACATTGCTTGACATATGCCTTGGAGTCTTTGAAGATTGCTGGCCAGTAGTAGCCTAATTGCAACACCTTGTAGGCTGTTCGTTTATCTGCAAAATGACCACCACATGGTTCATCATGATATGCTTTCAGGATGTCTAATTTTTCATCTTCTCTCACACATTTTCTGATTATCAAATCTGAACCAGTATAAAACAAATCACCATTTACCCAACTATATCTAGAGCTTTATCTAACAATTTTCCGTTTTTGTTTCTTGGAGAATTGTGTTGGAAATTTTCCAGAAGATAAATAATTTGCTATGTTTGCAAACCATGGTGTTTTTATTGCTATTGCAAACAGGTGTTCATCTGGAAAGCTGTCTACAATTGGATTTGGATCGTTGGGTGAATGTATGGAGGACAGAAAGTCAGCCATTTGATTTTCTTTGCCTGGACGGTCTTGTATTGTAATGTTAAATTCTTGCATTAACAGTAACCATCTTATTATTCTCCCATTGGTGATAGGTTTATTCATCAAATATATTATTGTTGAATGATCTGTATGAATAAAAACTTGGTATCCTGTTATATAGTGCATGAATTTGTTTACTGCATGTACTACAACTAACATTTCTTTTTCTATGACTGTATAGCTCAACTCTGCAGGTGTTAAGTTCTTGCTTATGAAGTATATTGCATAATTGAACAGATTCTCTTTCTGCCCAAGTGAGGCACCTATCGCGGTATCAGATGCATCAGTTGAAATATGAAATGGAAAAGACCAGTTTGGCCCATGGAGAATGGGTGCAACTGATAGTTTTCCTTTTAATATTTGAAATGCATTTTAACAGTGATTTGTCCATTAAAATTCAACATCTCTTGCTAATAGTTTGAACAAAGGTTGGGCTATTTTACTAAAGTTTTCAATGAATCGTTTATAGTAGCCTGCATAACCCAAGAAACTTCTTACTTCTTTTTGTGTTGTAGGTGGCATTTAGTTAACGAGGACTTGGATTTTTGTTGGATCCACCTTAATTCCTGAAGCGGAAATATGGTGTCCCAAAACTATGCCTTCTGTTAACATCATATAGCATTTTTCATTGCTCAATGAAAAATTTGTTTCTATACATTGTTTCAAAAGTCATCCATATAAACCTCTACATGTTCGTGGATTAGATCAACAAATATTGCAAGCACTTCTCTTTGGAAAGTTGCAGGTGCATTGCATAAACCAAATGGCAAGACATTGTATGCATAGGTTCCCCATGGGAAAGTGAATGTTGCTTTGTCTTGGTCTTTTGTTGCTATTCTAATCTGATTGTACCCACTAAACCCATCCAGGAAGGAGAAAATTTTCTTTCCAGCTAATGAGTCTAGAACCTGGTCAATGAATGGTAGCGGAAAATGATCTTTTTAATGTGGCTTTGTTTAGTTCCCGATAGTCTACACATACCCTCCACTTTCCATTTTTCTTTGGTACTATTACCAATGGAGAAATCCATTGACTATCTGAAATGGGATAAATGAACCCAACACAACATTTAACAGTTTTTGCGGTTCCTCCTTCACTATTTCTTTCATCATGGGATTCATTCTTCTTTGAGGTTGCCTTACAGGTTTAATTTGATCATCTGTATAGATGTGGTGGATACATGTGCTGGGATGGATTCCTTGCATGTCAGTATATTTCCAAGCAAAAGCTTTTGAGTATTTTTGTAATAATGCAATTACCTCTTGTTCTTGTGTTGATTGCAATTGGTTTCCAATGTTTAAATGTTTTCCAGGATATACCTCAATTGTTTTTATTGTTGGATTGGAGATTGTGTTTACAGGAAAGATGTCTATAAAAGAATTCTGCAAAGTTTGAATAGTACAAGTTTTCTGAAAACATTGATTCAAAAGGTCACTTGCAACTTCATATTGGGCTTCTCTAAGCTGCTCTGAAATACTTGGTTCCGAAATGAAAAGGTCCATTAAGTCTTCATTCTCTTCTTCTTCTCTAAAGTCAAAGAATTGATTTATACTTAAAACTGATTTAGTTTGCTGTTTTTCTTGAGTTT
>APFE030142594.1:0-34177 GCA_000404065.3 Pinus taeda
ATAAAATATTAATTTGACTTGAGCATGAAACCCACGCTTTAAAAATAAATAAATCCTAGCATGAAAAAGAGAATGCTAGTAAAAATGAAAATTTACATTATGAAGACCGACACTAGTTACATTTTCAACACTCCCTCTTAACAAAAGAGGTATTCATAATGACACAACCAAATACCAAGATACTCTCAAATTTAAATATTCTCATAAGAAGAGTTCAAATTGATAAGCATCTTCATCATCATAACTAGCATTGTTAAGCATAGCAAGGCCTTGACTTACAAGCTCTATCTCTCCACTAGATTAGAGCACAATGTTGGGAGGCATACATTTGGACACCAACACCGCCTCTCAAGGCACATAGCCCATCTGGATGTTCACCACATATGTCTTTATAGGATTATTCTTATCTTGGATATCACTCGTCCTCAAAGAATATTGCTCCCCAAGACTAGTCTTATCTTGGATATCCTATCCTCAAAGAGTATTAGCCCTCAAGACTACTCCTATCTTGAGCACAAATCCTCAAGAAGTATCGGTCCTAGATGCTTATCGAATCCTCCATCCTCCCTACTAGTTCCTTCACTAGGCTTACAGCTATTAGTCCTGGCCATAGTGGATGACACATGGAGAATGCGATGTCCTCTCTCACTCCCTCTCAACCAGGGAGGAAATCCTTACTCCCTCTCAAACAGGGAGGAACAACTACAAGCTTAAGCGTGACTGAAAAGTACTCATCAATGAATCGACTACATGTTCTTCTGTGGAGATTTGTTGTTGTTGCTCAACTCCCATCTACATCACATCATAATAGACTTCAACCTTCTAAGATATTTTTCAATTTTCACGTAACTTCAACATGTCATCAAGTAGTCCTTCAAACACCTTATGAAGCCAAACATCTTCACAGCTTGATCGTATAAGTCTTCATATCTTCTTTCTTTGTTCTACAACTGAGTTACTTGTTTCCAAGAAATTATATCAGCTTCCACTAGTAATCTCAACAGTATTGTCAACTCAATCAATGTGTTCCTAAATCGAATTAATCAATTTTTGGTACAATGATATTAGAACTCTTCTTGCTACAGGATATAGCCCTAGATCAATCATCTTCTGCTTTTGATCGCAAGCTTCTTTGGTTTTTCTGTCATACTTCAATTATCAATGTATCCATCCAAGATCTTTAGCTCCAAATTTCAAGTTGTAAGATCCTTCAATTTCTACCTCTAGCTCTCTCTGAAGTCGATATTACTTTCTTCTCATTGTCTAGTTTCACATTCTTTAAGAAATCATATTAGCTCCCAAACATAAATAGTATCTCTAGCAGTATCAGTACCTGTCAATTGAACCAATCAGATTTCCCTCTTTTTAGCTGAACTAGGTGAACTTCTTCCCTTTTAAATCTTGCTTTCATTCTGCCATTGCATACTTCAAACTTCTTTCTTCTAGTCTTCATGCTTTACCAAGTTCTTCCAAATCTTCTATCAAGCTTTAGATAGATCTTGTCTTGACCTGCAACCCTGATTATAAGGCTTATGAAGGAATAAAGAGAAAAAGTACAAAGACAATAGCATTAGTAGTAATCAAGGAGATGTAGAGTACTTATCTTTTTGAAGGGTTAGCTCCCTCTTAATCTAGAACCTATTCACCAGCCTTGTTCTTGCATTAGCATGATGCGATTATTAACAAGGGTTAGGTCTACTTCTTACAGCGAAAATAATCATATAGGGTTTTGTTCCTAGGGTTCTTATACCAAAACTATGCTAGGGTTTACAAACCTTGCCAAAGTCTTCAAAACCTTCCATTCAAGAATTCTACAAGCATACTAATGGGTTAGCTGCAAACCCTACAAACTTTATTGAAAAGCATTCTATATCAAAGATTTCATTCTTTGGCTATAAAGACCTAGTCTTTATATGTAGGAGAATACTTCAAATGCTATATTGACAAACTCTAACATATCTTCATCAGTCTTGAAACTAATTTTTCAAAAGAGCATAAGATCATTAACCATGATCTAGAAGACTTAGCATTATATGCACAAACAATTACGAAATGAACAAGAATGATGCGTACATATTATGGCCTTACCTGGTCCTTGTAAGGATCTGGTCTTTTGACATTTCTTCAATTTCATGTCTTATTTTCCTCAAACCTTCAGCTATCGAACCACAGAGATAAATTCCTTTGTCTCTCATGTTTTTAGAATCAGACAGGTTGGCTTCATGGTGAAAATTCATTCTTCTTATATCTATAAGAAAGAAGTCTCATAACTACTACGCATACATCTCACAATAACTTTAGTTTTGGCCTTCAAAAGTGTCACATGTCTTAGTTCTATCTTCTGCAAGGTCGTTTTTGGTTATCAATGGGAATCAAGCCTTTATATATGTCTCAAGCTATTGTCCAGCGATATGAAAAACTCTGCAATGTCCGTATTTTGCATATGGTATGGTTGCCTCATATATATTTATTTTGTCTTTCATATATTCTTCACGTTCTCTCAAGCAAACTCTTTTTATTCATAAGAAGGCTTCCAATGTAGCTCAAAACTTTGCATCAATAAAGTTTTCTTGGATCACACAGTGATGACTTTATACTATCCCTCGGGTCCTTGTATACAGTGCCTTTCCCACAGAGAATTTTTTTATTATGAGTTTGTCACCTCATAGAGATATAGGTGCCATGAAAAGTATGTTCTATTGTAGAAAGATGTATCACTGGAAGTCGCATCAACATTGGGAAATATATTGCTTACTTTATTAATGTATAGGAGGAGGCCTCGAAAGTATGACTGCTTCATATCACAACGATAGGCTTCAACAATCTTCGGATATAGATTTCCTCTACAAGGAGATATAGTATTGATAAATTTATTTACCGAGTTCACAAGGATATGCCTTTCGGTTATTTCAATACTTTTTTGTGTGAAAATTCCAGGATCTAACAATCTCAGGAATCCTACTGCAACCAGTTGAATCTACTTCACCTAGATCGTAAATTACATTCCAAACTTATTTCATATTTCTTCTTGAAACATTGAAGTAATTTACTGAAGCAGCTTACACCAAATTAGATATGATTCTAAAACATAGAAATTGAGCAAGGAAAATAGAAACACATAGGACATCGTTATTTTTGGACAATAGTCCCCGGAAAAACCCAATGTGGGAAAACCGGTGCAGCGGCTCCGAGGGTTTGTTTTTATTAAGCAGTAGAAAAATCTGAATACATCACTGAATACCTCACACGGTTATTCAGTTACAGAGAGAAATATTGGCAGAAGCTTTCTGAATTTTTCTTGACACAATCACTAAGAAATCCTAGTTGATCCAGCCCCAAACTAACTGCCCCTTAGCTTTTCTGGCTGCCTCTGTGCAGTGCCTGCGTCAACCCAGGGTCAAGCTCTCTGGGTATTGCGTCACTTCTCTAATTGGTTGATCTGTTGCCCAGGAAAATCGATTTCTGCCTCCCAGTCTCACACCCCGGCTCCCGGCTTTCGAAAATCGAATTCCTCTACAGATTTCGGACTCCTCTCTCTCCCTCTGCATTGGATTTGCGTGGCCCTTTTGGCCCTGCGTCAAGGCTCTGGATCACTTACTGCCTCTCTCTGTTGATGTATCTCTGGTTGAGAATCTCTCTCTCTGAAAGCTGCTATCCCTGCCCCTCAACTGCAAGAGATCTCCTCAATCAATTTTTCCTCCTGAGAACTCACTTCAGAAAAAATCGATTTTCTCTATCTCTCTGTGTTTTCCAAATGACCCTCAAGCCCCTTCTTATATCTTCATGTTGGACAACCAATGGCCTAGATTACATCTTAATCAAAGGCTCAAATCGTTTTGGCTTGATCTGTGGCTTTTTCTAGAAGTTTCACCCTTGATTAGATTAATCCCCATTAATATTCTAATTTTCCTAAGTTTAGACCTAGGAACCCCATTAAAAATATTGATTATTTTAACAAAACCACTTCTGGGTGGAATTTCGCAAAACGCTTTCTAGGTTCTTTGGAATACATGTGCCCAAGCCTCCCTACAAAATTTGAGGCTTAGAGCACATCTGATGCTACCCCAAATCAACATTTCGTCCCTCAGGTATATAACTTCAAAATTTGTATATAGTCATAGTGCCATGGAAGGTCTTAGATGTCATCGCAATGTAAAGTAATAGTAAGCTATGGATGATTGTTTCTTATTTTTCATTGACTTAGAAGAGTATTATTGATCTTGTTTCAAGTGGTAGAAGAACAACGTCATTGTATGCTAGGGTCCCCGCATAGCATGTTTCTTGTTCGATCATAATTCATCTAACAGAAGTACATTACATGCTCGCATTATATAGAGACACTATAATAGGTCCTTATGATGTAGCCCTTATTACAGAGGGATACATATCTTATGGACTCGAATTGTATAGATAGAAGATGCCACTAAAATTTGTTTTTATGTGTGTAGCCTTAAAACTCAGATGCCTTGAATATAGTGTAATCCCTCAAGGAGTTGATCTTAACATGACCAGCAACAAGGAAATGTACGCTAGAAGAATGCCATTCTCTATCACAATTGTCTTTGCTTAGGTTTGGATATTTCAGAAGTAGGCTTCTACAGGTTCGTATCTTCTGTCTAGGTTACCACGAAGTCTTTTTGGATACTTCATACATTATTGTTTTCATAGTTTTGTCCTTCTTTTCGTACTAAAGCAAGTGCATATATTATTATATACTAGGGTGAGTGCATATATACTAGATCGAGTGCATATGTCATCCTTTTTTCTTGAGCTCGAATTCCAAACAGAGAATAGACCTACGAGCAATATAAGTTTCAAACCTTTATGATGTTGCAGACTTTGGATCTTAGACATGATAATGATCTTCTTTAAAGAGAGTGATCATTGCTACAATGATGATGACTCTTCTTCAAAATTGCCAACAAAATGTGATCTTCAAACTGCCATCCTTTAACTTTAGCTTTGATACCATGTTGAGAAATCATGTTGCTTGCATATTAGGGTTGATTTCTCTTACATGATAATTACTTGTGAATGTTTCTTGATTTCTTATTCTTTTTATTATGTTCTCTTCATCAAACAATTACCAAAATATATAAAACTTGAAAATCACAAGAAACAAAGGACACAAAGATGTACACTCCAAGCCAGGGCAAAAACTCCACAAGGGGGAAATCCCAAAAAAATCCTCTTCTTATAGAATCAAATCAAAGTGAGATATCCAAGACCCAAGACCAAGAGAAGACTCCAACCTTCAAGATACCAAGTCAAGCCTTCCTTCCAAATATTCTTTCAGCAACAAGTTCATCAACAGCAACAAGAACAAAATTCAACAAGGGATTGTCATAGCAAAATTTCTACATGTGCAAGCACAAGAAAACCTTCTCCTTTACACGTGCAAACTTTATAGATCAGATTTTGTCCTCCCCTTTCTTTCCTTGACTTTGCTCTTCCTCTTATCTCTGTTGCAGAGGAATAAACGATCAAATGATACGAATTCATGTCTCCAAATGAGCTCAACTCATCCTTTATTTATACTTGTCCAAAGGGGTTCAAATAGATGTCTCTTCCTTGGCAGGACCAACTTGGCTTCTTGAGGTGAATTTGACCCAAATTACATCTTTGAAATTTTCCCTTTCTAGGCTATGAATAAGCCTTTGACTTTGACTAATACAAATAATAATGAGCATAAAGAGCATGCTTGAATAAAATAATAATTTGGCTTGATCATGAAACCCATGCTTGGAAAATAAATAAATCTTAGCATGAAAAAGAGCATGCTAGTAAAAATGAAAATTTACATTATGAATACCGACACTAATTACATTTCAAAAAGAGTATTGGGGTGAGCCATATTTAATGAAAAAGGCATAATAGTACTTTACAGGAGCACCATCATCACATGTCTTCCTAGCTTATGATTTGTAAACAAAAACAAGCTACCATGCTTAGATATGGGAGAGTTATCACAAAGCCTTATTAGACACTTCCAACCCTAAGGGTAAGAACAATTCCTAGGCCAACCCATCAATCAACAATCAACCAACAGGTGCAAGTGGTCAATGACATAGTATGTGGTTTACTTTATGGAAGATGCCATGCTCTTCTAGAGCTATGAAATTCCAGTATCCTTGAGCATTATGATGTGAACAGGGAGCAATCTTGGAACCTGAGTTATCCCTTTCTCACCCTATTTTTACCACCTGTCTTGTGTGCCTCTTTCTTCATTGGTTTTCTTTTCTTTTGCAGATATAACTTATGTTACAAGCTTTTATTGATTCATCATTGACCCCTTAAAGATGAAGTGTTTTATTGCTCATCACAGATACTCAAAAGTTCCTCCTATTTAGATGGCTCATGCATTAGCCAGGCACTGGGTGAGGGCTAATGAGGGGGATATAGCTCAAGCTAGGCTTTTGTCCATGCACTTTCATTTACCCCTGCCAACTTTTGCAATTTAACATTATGGCACATGTTTTTTTCCTTTCTTTTGTTGCATCAACCTCTTCCCTACCTCAAGGATGAGGAAAACAGGGAACCAATAATAGTGACAAATAGCAATCAACCCGAAGATGGAATGTGGAAAATCATAATCTAATATATCTTTTTTGAGAAGCCTCTTAAAATAGTGGAGGTTTATTTCCTTTGGTTAGGGTTAGTGGGGCCATTCCCAGCAGTTTCCAGAAATGCCAAGAGATTGTTTCAGCAATTTCTTGAACGCCAGGAAACTACTGAGCTATTCTCAGCCATCCAGAAACTTCTCGGAGGTCCATTCAGACATCGTGACATACTTTAGAATCCATAATTGCATTCTGCACTGATTCCAGATAGTTTACAGGATCTATACTCCTGTAGTTTAAAATCAGTCAGTCTCAATGTTATGATTTGTAGATAAGTGCCTGACTCCACAAATCCTCTATGTATTATTAGCTCTACTTTAGTCTGTAGGTAAGATAAAGCCAAGAACCTAGGAGAGACAGCGTTTTAACCGATACAGCAACTTAAGCAGGAAAGCAAATGCACGTGAAATTATCATAGCATTTACTCTTACAGATGGTATAAATCCACATCCAGGGTTGTGTTTTCTCTTTTTTATGTCAGCTAGCAAGTTTGTATTTTTTGTGATATAATGATCCTCTCCTCGACTGATTAAAAAGGGATAGAACAAAGTATTGTCTTATTACTTAACGTACCAAATGCAAACACCTCTATTTATTCATATTTGATCTAAACAGCATTTGAATACTATGGTCATAGCCGTAAACCCCTTAAGACAAGGTTTTATATGAATTACCATCAAATGATAAGAATCAAGTATCAACTTAAAATCCAAAAGTAGACTGTAGAGCAGTTTCCATCATATTTTCTTCAATCAACATAAATGAATCCTAAAAAAGACATTGACTGTCCAATGCATAACTTCACCGTCTTACCAACGGGAAAAGTATGGCCATAATTCCAGAGCTGATGAGTTGAGACGAAAAGAAAGTTGCTAGAACACATGGACTTCCTGCACAAATGAAGTAAAGAATAAAGAGCTACACCAATCACCAACCACAAAATCATTAAAAAACATAAGCATGATAAGAACAGAATCCATGACCCATCTTTTAGGTTGTACTTCCTTTCTTTCATCTCTCAGCTCCATTGACAACAAAAATCTCTATAATAACCATTCATACAAAGCAAAGATCCACAGAAATTAATCAAATTTCGTATTCCATGGGAAATCAAGAAAAAAATTTGTTGAATACGTTGAGATCATGAGAGATACTAGATCAGAGTTTATATCATTAGCAAAACCTATTCCAACAAAAAGAAATGTAAAAATGCCTAACATGGATCACAAGAGGACGTTCACATAGCATGAGATCATCAAGATAATTTGACCATAACCAAGGGAGAGCCACTACAAGTGGAGAGAAATAGTATAGGTGCCCTTAAGCAAATGTAGGAATGAATTCACTTGAATGAGATGATACAAATGAGAGCTTGAGATGTTTATGTTTATACAACTCAAGAAAGGTGACCCTTCAAGAGGGGTTATGGGCACATACCCACAGAGGGTTATTAAGTTTAGATATCAAGTTTGAATAAGTGGGTTTCACTACCCAAAGGTCAGCCAATTAAGGGACTCAACTAATTACATAGTCGGCTGGCACATAGCCAAAGTGAAGATCAAACATATACTCCTAACACCCACCCTTAATATGAATAGGGAGCAAAATGAGATGATACTATAGTACATCTTGTTCCTGTTGATTTTCTAGTAGCAGACAAGACTAGAACAATTTTCAAACTGATAACTACTTCCAATGATACAATTTGACTTCTTTTAGAGCATTCTAATACTGAAGCAGTTACACTTGAAAATTTCAACCATTAACTTCATTAGAGCAATAGAGATCACAGTAAAAACAATAAAACAAGAGACACCAAAATTTCTTCGGAGAAAACTCCATGAGGGGGAAAACTCGGTAATCTTTTCTTATGAGAGAGAATTCAATTAATCAAAGTGTACATCAGAATATTCCAGTCAAAATGCCTACCATTGACTTCAATAAATGCCAAGTCAAAACCAGTCAAATGAGAGAGAATAGGTCAACAATCTGCTCACAGTCAAAGTCTATACAAGGGGCCAAATTTCGACCTAAGGCTGCTGGGCAAATGGCCGAAACTTGGTCCTGCAATTTTCACAGAAAGTTTGGTCAAACCTCAGTCAACAGCCCACAGAACAGAGACAGAACTTTGGTCAACGAATCACAGAATATTCAGCCTCCAATACTCAGTCAAATATAAGAAATCTAGTTAAGTCAACACTGGTCATCAGAGGTCAAAACTTGTTGGTCAACACATAGATAAATCATCTTCTTCCTTGCACGTGTGAACAGATCTCCTTGTGAGTGGTCGAATGAATGAGTTGATGATGATGCCAAATAAGGTCCAACGAATGCCAATTTATGTGTGAGTCAAGAGGTGGGTTTTGACCTTGGGGTCAAACCATCAAACCCCTTAAAGTGGTGGGTCCACTTGAAGCCGACTTGGACAGCAAGAAAACAAATCATTTCTCCTTTGATTTTGAGTGTTGTGAAAATCGCGATTTTTTCACCTTGCCGATTAAATCGCGATAAATAAACGAAAAAATCGCCTAAATTTTTTTTGTTACCAAAAAATCGCGAAAAATCGTGGGGGGTCGGGGCAGCACGATTTTATAAACATTTTTTTGGTTTTTCAATTGCTTAATGATCAAGTCTAGGCCCTAGTATGGATATGCTATTCATGGTAATGTTAAATTCTTAAAGTAAAAGGATGAAAATGAAGATTAAGGAGAATGACTACTTAAATTTTTAACATTACCATGAAATGACTCAGTATGTTTGAGAGTGGTTCCAACCTCATTGGATTTCATATGGAGAAAGTAGAATTTTAGATTTCATTT
This sequence comes from Pinus taeda, assembly GCA_000404065.3. Classification (NCBI taxonomy): domain Eukaryota; kingdom Viridiplantae; phylum Streptophyta; class Pinopsida; order Pinales; family Pinaceae; genus Pinus; species Pinus taeda. Next base: position 9,440 of record APFE030142594.1, read on the forward strand.
AAAATTCAGCAGACTTATCAGTTTTTCAGGATTTCAGGTGGGAGATTGTAATGTTTCCAGGTGACACCACTTGCCCAGGCTACCCCTGCCACCAATAGAGGACGTGGTCTACCTCCTATAGCTCCTACTTCTAGTTCTTCAGCTTCTAGAGCACATCAGACTCCACTACCATCTCCACTGGCACGGGCACCAGCGTCTACATCTAGAGGGAAAAGGAAAGTTGTGGCATTTTCTCACAAGAGGGGCAGAGGAAATCAATAGGATTAGACTTTCATTTGATTGTATATGACATTATGACATGATGAGATACATTATCATATTTTTTGTTGATATTTTGAGGCTGAGTTGGGACTCAGGAGTCAGGACTTACTATTCAGGACATGATTCAATGTTATGTGTGATTTTAGCGCTAGAAATGATATTAAACATCTTATATATTAGTTTTTTTATCATATTTATGTGTCAATGTATTTATTTTATGTTGTAGATGGTTTAGATATTAAAAAAATTGAAAAAAATGAAAAAAATGGATAATAATAATAATTATTGAGTTAAATTAGGTATTTGACACCTCCACTCCAAGTCAGCCTCAAACTGGGTAATTCAACCTCACCAGAAGCCTATATATTGGAGCAGTTCGAATTCATTTGGAGCATTCACTCTCTCTCACACAAGTTCGATATCCAAAAAAAGCGTTGGAAAAGCGTGAAGTAAGAAAGAAGGCTAAAAGGAGTACGAAGTTGGAGAAGAAGGGAGAAAAAGGCAAGATTGCAAATTGGGCTATCCATCTCTCACTTGTGTGGATTCCTCTAGGAGATCAAAGTCTTTCTTGTCAAGTCAAAGTTGTTGTTGTCGCTGCTGCTGCCAGCTTCAAGGTCGAAGTTGTTGGAAGAGGAGGTTGACTTGGTGGTTGGAGGAGGCCTGTGTCTAGGTTGAAGAGTCTCAAGAAAACTATTGAAGGAAGAGATTTTGACTGGGTTTTCCCCTAGATAGGGGTTTTTCCTTGGCAGATTGCCTACATCTTGTGTCTTTTGTTTTTATGATCTTCATACACACATAATTTGGTAATTGCTTGATGAAAGATAATATAACAAAGAAGTAAAAGAAGCCAACATAATTCACAAGTAATTATCAAGAACGAGAAATCTAACCCTAACTCTACTAGCATTGATTTCTCAACACTCTTGATCCATTACCTCAATGTGTACTCTCTTTTTTATTAACAGTCTCTTGTATTTGCCTCCAAAGTTTGACTTTTACAAACTTCAATTTGAAGCAAGAAAACAAATGGGAATGAGACAAATGCACGGCAAGTTTCATACATGAAACATAATAGGAGAAAATAACATCTAATCAAGAAGAAGCAAATGCCATACCAAAACCAGCAAAAAAAGCCCAATTTGTTTCAAAGAAGTAGATTCTCTTAGAAAGACTCCATTCAATGAAGTTCCATTTGTACCTGCATATAACAAGATGTGATCAAATTTATTTATCTAGTAGATTCCAATAATTCAAGGAAAGTAGAAGGCTCTCTAACCATCATCAAACTATAAAGACCGATGAACTTACTCAAAACAGTAATAAGCATAAATCCAAGATTGAAGAATAAAATTCAATAACTTTCCAATATAAGGAATATAACCAACTGCAGAGACCTGCAATATGAAGCAAAGTTTACATGTTACAACTCTACTTTCATTGGCAAAGGATGAAAGAAGTTAACTGACAATAGCAACAAAAGTGTATCGTAGATATTCAAGATAAAAATAAATAGTGAAACGATGTTCACAACTCCTGAAACAAGAACTCCCATACTATGACAAACTTCAAAATTGTTTAGACTGACATGCATGGCATAAGATCAATTGACCTCTATGAAAAATATGGTAATCATAAGAATTGAATATATCTGCTCCCCAATCATAAGCATCATCCTGCATAAAGGCAAATCAAGAAAATGTACAGGTATTAATAAATAACGTACACAACAAAATTAAGTACTGGCTAACATATTACTAAAATTTCAAACTTACCCCTCAAGGCCGTCATGGTTGATGGCAGCTTCTGTACTTAATACTTTGTCCTTCCCTGAATTCTTCTTCTGTGGAACTTCGTCAGACTGCTTCATTATAATACAAGCTTGCTTTGCAATTTCATTGTACCTGTTTTAGGAGCAATTTTTTCTCTTCAAGGTACAGCCTTAAGATAAAAGAGCAAAAACGAAGGCATGAAATAGGCGAATATTGACTTTTCAAACACATTTCATAGCAGTTATAATATCAGGATCAAACTATTGAAATGGGATTTTTGAACATTCCAGTAAAGGACAATGGTGCTTGCAGTAAAGGACCAAGTGGAAGCTCCGCAACCAAGACAACCTAGAAGTATTTAAGCATTCACTCACAATGGATATCTAAGGCAATAATTCATCCTCTATGTGACAAAGCGGCTTCTAGATTAGTTCTGAAAATCCAAATGTACAATGAAAATTCTACTAATGCACTGCCAAGAACATTTGCTACACAATAAAATTGGTCATACACTACATCATAACTCAAACAAATAAAAATACCTTACTCTCCACAAGCTTGGAACTGTCTTGCTCACAAGTTCTTCCACTCAATCAATCCCCAAGCTCCAAATGGGGATAACAAACCCTTATGAATATTTTAGCTCAACACTCATACAATAAAATAATATTTGTTTTCCTAGATCCACTTTTCACTCCAAGAAATAACAATAAAATAGTAATCAAGAACATGCTTAGAAAAAGCAGCAAGAAGCTTATTGATATCCCCATCTTATTGCAATAAAATATTCTAGGAAACTAATATAAGATTATCCTCATCTAACTAACTCCAGTAGACAAATGATCAATGAATGACGATGGAGTTAGATACAACAACAATCTAAAACTAGAAGCAAGTAGTTGGGTACCTTCTTTCTTTCAGGATTGACCATGTCTAGGCCCCAAAAATAGCAAGATACATCCTTATCCACTAGTGTGCCCTCCAAAACTTGAGTCATGTTGACCACTGAAGTGTCAACTAATGAATTGTCAAAGAATCCATGTCAGAATACATTTCAGAGCATTCCATCACGGTCAGAACAGTCAGAATTTCAGACATCATCATGCAACTTCTGGTCTGCAGCCCTGCGGTGATGGTGTAAAATGATCCTAGTATGATTGAAAATAGAATCATGTAACACACCAAGGTAGCTTAGGATTTTGCTAGAGAATTTTCACTCTAGGAAGTTTTTTTTTCCTTAGCTAATTATTTTTGTTTCTCAACACTAAATAATTAGTTAAGTTTTTCTCTCAAATATCCCCCAAAGCTAGAGTAAGGCTTGATTGTAAATACTAAAGTCTTAGGTGAGTCCTAGTGCACAGAGTCGATGTCTATTACCATATTAGATCATGTGTAAAGTTTCGTAGAATTTGGTTATGTCAAAGTGTCAATTTTTAATTATTAAAAATTCCCCACTGATCAGGATTTTTAATAATTATTTGATGTAAAATGTAAAATGTGTTGCCTATGGAAGTTGTAGGGGGTACGAGTACTCAAAATTAGACCGCAACACCTAGACTTTCTATCTAGAAATGCTTTGAGGGTCAAAAAATGTGTATCTACCCCTCATTTTCCATTTTTCTGATTTTTTGGCAAAAATTGGCAATTAATTAACCATAAATTACCCAGAAAATAAAAATTATCTCCAAGTGGAAAAATGATTTAAAATTGAAGTAGACTTTCACAAGAAAGAAGTCAAGTCAAAAAGTAAAGGAATCTCCACAAATCAAGCAAGAAATTACCAAGGAAAATTCATTGGTCCTCTTCAACAACTAATGGTCCAGAAAATCGATTTTTTTAAAGAGAATGGTCCAAATTGGTTGAATAGAACGAGAATTTTTTGAGGAGAAAAATTGGAAAATAATATTTAGCGGTCCAGACTCCAAACTACTTCAGGATCAAGTTTCTTCTCCACCCAGCTCCTCCTTCAAGGCAAACGTCTCTATCTCTCCAAATCTGCACAAGGGTTTCTAGAGGGATCGATTCCTCTTGGGGTCAAAGATGAGTAACGAATTGGGCCTAGCCATTTTCCACTTCGAGAGGCTCCTCCCTCATATTTTTCTATAAATTGAACTCTTGCTCTCTCATTGTATCATCGGATGAAAATCGAGCCTTTGGCTAAGTGAAGCTTTGTTGAATTATTTACTCAATATTTTCTAAACAATAAAGAAAAGACTTTGGGGCTAATAAATTGTGGTGTTTTTCTTTCGGCTTCTATGGCAAAAAAATTCAGATTTTCTTGCTCTTAATACTCTACTGGTGCGAATCAATCACTTGCCAGATGTGGATCTATTATTTGTAAGGTATCTTACATTAGTATTTGAGTTTAAAGAAACACTTTAGAATTAGAGGTGCTAGTGAGTTTTTGGTTGAACCCCTAGTCCTTGTTGGAAAAACAAGAAAATTGTAGATTAAGACTGATTTTCCTTCATGATAATTACTAGTGAAATTTGTTGCCATTATTATTAGTGTGTTTTTCTTCTTTCATCAAGCAATTACCATAATACAAGAACATGAAGATCATTGAAAAACAAAAGAACACAAGATATAGGCTCCAAGCCAAGGCAAAACTACTTCCAAGGGGAAAACTCAAAAAATTATCTTCTTATGGAATCCGATCAAGTGAGGTATTCAAGACCCATGACCACAGAAAATTCCACCCTCTAGATGCCAAGTCAGATCCTCCTTTAGCACAACAAATCCATCATCAAGAGACCAGCAACAAGAGATATATCAAGGTAGAACATCCACAAACTTTAAGCTCAAGAAGAAACTCTCTCATACTACGGCCCTCCTCTTCATCTCTATCCATTTTGTGATATTTTAGACCAAAAACATCCAAGTGTGTGTGTCCAAATGAGCTCCATCTTCCCTCTATTTATATTGTCCAAAGGAGTGTGAATACACATGTCCATTGGGGCAGGGCCGACTTGGCATCTAGAGGGGTTTTTGACCCAAATTACATATTAAAATTTTTTTCTTTTTCTTTTTCTTTTTCTTTACAATATGTCCATATAGGACTTTGACTCTTGGACTCAACAAAACCTAGAATCATGAAGAACATGCTTATCTAAATAAAATAATTCTTGAGCATGTAACCCATGCTTGAAAAATAAATAAATTTATTTTTCTTCTTTTGCATTTTACATGATATATAATGACATAAGTACAATGACAATTAGAAGACCGCCCCTAGTTACATTTTCCAACAGTCCTCTCTTTAATTGTGCTATCTATCTCCTTGTGATCTAAAAAAAATATTTCATCTATGTAGAGATCTTTTTTCTATATCAAATCTTGAAAGTTCGGGGACGTTTCTGGTTGAAATAACCAACTCTCAAGGATAGAAGTGGAAGAACCCACTATGGTTTCTCTCAGAGGGCTTTATCATAAGAATTATTTCAAAGGGAGTTTCCTTGCCATCTACTTGAGTGAATTATTTATATCTAAATTCCTCCCTTATTTTAATGCGCTTTAACTAAATAAATTTGCTATTTTAAGAGCTTATTTTTGCTTACTAAAGGGCAGAGGTGTCTTCATACCCTTTGGATTAGAACTTGTAAATTTTGTAAATATTTTCTAACTCTCAATGTATATAATTTTATCTCCTTGCATATACATGTCTCTATTCTTCTTGGCTTGCACAGATCTGTGAAAATTCCTTGAAATGCAGCAACTAGAATTTATTCTTCTAACTATTTAATTATGTAGTTTATTTTGTTATGGCAAAATAACAAAATAAATCATACTACAATTTCTTCACCATAAAAATATTACAGAAAATAAAAAATGGAGCTGAGAACAAAACACTAAAATAATTGTGTCCTTGGACTATTTCTGCCACTGTCTCTCAAGTCTCTCACTACAACTAGCCTTTGCACTTTCTACTAAGTATTTGTTTGCGCCCTAACTGGTTTTGCGCCCCCCAATCACTGACTACAACTAGTATCGCAATTGTCCCTCAAGATCTGATTGCACCATGCTAACATTGATCCATCTGATACTGAATCAAAGTGGGCCCCTGTAGCTGAGGTAATAATCTGTGAGGAAACATCTATCTAATTCCATCCTGCTAGGATCCTACCCAAATCTCTGCAACTTCTGGGAACTAGAGTTCAAGATCTCCCCACCTCTCTCTTGGAGGTATAGTTGCATATAAAGCGAATTCGTCCTCCAACTTGTTGGACAAATTATCGATCTTTGCCAAAGCTATTGTCTGCTCCTGCTTCTTCTTCTTGTCCTTCTTCTTCTTAGGACACTAAGTACTGTAGTGACCAAAGTCACCACATTTGAAGCACTTGAACTTCGACATATCTTGCTTCTTCATTTCTTCTCCCTTTAAGCCTAGTCCCTAACTGGAACCTTTCATTCCCTTCCACTTTGATGCAAGGGCTACATTAGCCTCCTCTTTCACACTTCTCGATCCTTTGCTATTGTTGTCGTTGATATTACTCTTGACTAGAGCAAGCCTCATCTCTTCCTGAGTAAAATCGTCCCACTATCGATCCCATCTAGGTAGTTGATCTCGTACAGTGATACCTTGGACGAAAGTAGCCCACTCCTTGGTGAAATTGTTGAGAGTTGTATGCACTAGCTCACTCCCGAGAGGTGTCTCACCAGCTGTTGCAAGCTCATCTCGGACATTCTGAATTCTAGTGAGATAAGGAGTGACTCCTTCACCCCTATGCATCTTGGTGATCCTCAACTTCTCTTTCAAGAACATCTTTCGATTCTCGGAAGGATTTTGGAAAAGCATAGCAAATGCATCCCACATTTCTTTGTTCATATTCTTGGCCGCTAAGTGTGAGACTATATGATCTTGAACTCCATCAAGAATCAACCGCTTTGCCTTGGCCAACTCCTTATTATAATTCTATAGTTGTTGTGGGTCTGTAGGTACAGCGACAACTCTCTCTACATATGTTTTCAAACCATGCTCATCTAGCAAGAAAGACATTCTGGCTTTCCAAATACAATAGTTTGAGGCTCCATCTAGCCTATGTTGATCTCGAAATCCTATTGAGGCCATTTCTGCAAAACTCAAATATGGAAAATAAATAGGAACCTCTGCCCTTTTCTTGTTCGGATGTCTGCACTGCTACTCACACTCCCTCCTAGAATGCGCATTTTTGCCTATCGCTGCCCTCTGCTACTGCAAATCTCAGGTTTCCTCCAGAAAACTGAATCTGGAAACCCTCAAAGAAAAACTGGAAATTCCTTCCTGTGTGTGCTTTTCTCTTCCACCTAGCGTTGATTTGCTACTACAAAAACTGTTGCAAAATCATTGTGCCAAGATCTACTCAACGAAATATCTTAACTACTCATCAGAACTGCTCCCCGGAACACCACTGCCTGCAAATCTCTACAACTGAGGAACTTTGATTTTTCCATTGGCTGCAAACTGAACAATCGAACCCCTGATCTGCTAATTCGCATTCCTGGTTGACCTCTACGCTGACCTGGGAGAAATTCACTCAAATCTCCCTCTGAACTGCGAAATTCTCTCCCCATCGCTACTGAGCTCCTGATCTAATCAAAATTGTTCCAATACCATGTGAAAATTCCTTGAAATGCAGCTACTGGAATTTATTCTTCTAACTGATTAATTATGTGGTTTATTTCGTTACAACAAAATAACAAATAAATCACAGTACAATTTCTTCACCATAAAAATACGAAGGAAAATAAAAATTGGAACTGAAAAAAATAGAGCATACACAAATAAAAATTGACACCATTATTTTCGGACAAAAGTCCCCAGAAAACCAAATGTGGGAAAATTAGTGCAGCAGATGAGGGTTTTATATTATTCTTCAGTAGAAAAAATTCTAAGTACAAATCTGGATGTCAGATTGGCAATCCTCTCCAAAGGAATCATTGGCAAGATTATTAAGGGAATTTTTCCCTTCTCCACAAGCAATCTGCAACAAACTGCCCATAGAATTTGGCCCCAGAATACCCCTGCACAGGCATCTACACTCTCTGCACAACCTGTAACTAGCACTGCCCAAAACTATCTTGCCACTATGACACTCCTCAAATCTTGGATGATCTTGGCACTATGACACTTTCTCATACCTCACTTCACCATGGCATGGCATTTGGAGCCCTAAAAGGGCATGACGTCAACATTTTTGGAGGTTATGGCTCACATGTGTGGCAATTTATAGCTCATTTAATCACTAAGCTAGTGGGTTGGCTTGTAACTAAAAGGTCTAATTCATGTCAAACTTGTTTTAGGGGCTTCATGAGTTAGAATTCATTGAGGTAGACCTCATATAAATAGAGGTCACCTCATTTTCATTTATCATCATCACTTTTGGATCAATTCAACCTCTTTGAAGGACTTTGGCCTAGCTGAAAAAGACTTGTATCTTTGTGGATAGGTGAATTTTGCGGAGTATTTTCTTTTGGAGACATCATTTTGGGATAATAAAGGATTGATTCATGCATTTCTTGTAACTATTCTATATTGTTGAATATCATTTATGGTTATTGCATGGAATGGTTGTTGTTAGCGTTTCTATGCTCAAGTTTTTTATTGAATATTCTTCTATGAAATCTTAGCAAAGTATTATATGCATTACCCTTAAGAGTGTGTGACAATCCTTTGAGTGAATCTTCATGTTAAGCTCTCCTTAATGATTTTATCCCCTCATAAAATGATAGTTAAGGTTTTGAAAACTAGGGCTTTTTATTATCCCTTACTCCATTCTAGGTTTTGACTCTTCCATAAGTAGATTTCCCTCTAAACTCTTGTTGACCACTCCATGTCAACTACCCTATAGCAGTACACCCATTTTTTTTGCAAAAGGGATTTCATCATGTTCCATTGTCCAGATCATCCAGGATTCATCATCAGTCGATAGTTTGTCAAATTTGTAGACCCATTCTGCATGTTTGTAATTTAAATGATCTTAGTAAGAACGCCTATGTATGTAACAACCTAGGTAAGCCTATTGTTTTGATGACAATTTCTATCCGAAGAGGTTTTTCCTCTCACTGATTCATATGTGTTTCTAAACACGGATGATCGGTAGAGTTTTTCCCTCTAGCCTCACCTCAAAGCTAGGTTGGATTTTGTCATCAATAACTTAGGTAAGTCCTAGTGTTCTAATCAAATTTTCTGTAGAGTGATTTGGGTATAATTTTAGCTAATTTGGCTATCTTATTTTATTACAAATCACTTGGTCTACTAGATCATATTTTAAGTCGCAGAATTGAGTAAATAATTGAGGGTCTATAACGAACGGGTGTTCCCCCTTCGTAGATTAAATGTAATTATTTTATGTAAATAATATTTTAGCCATGATCCTAAAATATTATAGGGTTGGAAAAAATAATTAATCCCCTCGTGTCAATTGATTAAATTTTCTAGCAAAAATAAATTAAAAATAAGCAGCCAAAAATTTAATTAATTAAAGTCAAATTGAGTCTTAGGGAAAATAAATTTTCCAAATTATTAATTCGTGGATTCTAAAGGAATTACTTTTGGAGATCCGCCACCAAGGGAATATTGAAAATTTCAATAAATTTTGGACACTTGGGCCTTGGTGGTTAAGTCAAAGTCAGTTTTTTGAGAAAATTAGCTTAAAATAATTAATTTTGAGCTAATTAAAAATAAATTAAAAGATAAATTCAAAAATCCCTCAAAAACTAAATATTTCGACAGTGGAGATTAAAAGATAATCAAATCTTTATCAATGGTTAAGATTAATTTGACGGGCATCAAGCCAACTAGCCGTTTGGAGAATTTGTCTATAAATTAGAGGTCATTTGTCTCACAAAGGATCCGATCTTTGAATCGTGTATTGGCTCTCGATGCTCTCTTGTAATTTTTCTGGAATAATAATAACGCAAAGTCTTTGGAGTTTTCATTGATGGTGGTGTTTCTCTTCTGCTTCTTATGGTAATATTGTTCTTAATGTTCTGTTGATTAATATCTGTATAAGTTGTTGATTATTAGTCTTTATGGAATAACTTATTGCACAAGTATCTTGCATAAGTTATTGCATCTAAGATAGCATTTTAATTTAAATTGAATTAACAGGTATCTCTAATTTTTGAAAAATTATATTGTTAGATATCATTTAAGCGCACTTGAGCCAAAGGCAATCTGGGATGGGTGACCTCCCAGGAAGGCTTGGTTACCAGGTGCAAGTCCCGGAAGTGATGATTGACGCTATGTGATTTATTTCATAGTTTCAATCCAATTTCTTCACCCATGTGAGCATCACCCGATGTAATGAGTGCTAAGTGGACTATTCAAAATTCATGAAAAATTAGTCAGTTACGACTACCTCTCATGGAAATAGTCATAGATGAATGACTCCCTTAACGCAGTTGAATCCCAAAAAATGATATCTAATATAATGCATTGCGAAAGCCCCCAATACTTAATTCAAAAGAGTGAAGGGAACTCTACTTGAATGGTTCATGAGGCACAATACTTGCTAAGGTTTTGCAAATGGGGTAGCAAGCTAAGTGGGCTTGATTATGGGGAAAACTCCACAGTTAAGCGCGCTTGAGCCAAAGGCGATCTAGGATGGGTGACCTCCTGGGAAGTCTTGGTTACTAGGTGCAAGCCCCAGAAGTGATGATTGACGCTATGTGATTTATTTCACTGGTTTCAATCCAACTTCTTCACCCTTGTGAGAATCACCCGATGCAATGAGTGCTAAGTGGACTATTCAAAATTCATAAGCAATTAGTCAGTTACAACTACCTCTCATGGAAATGGTCATAGATGAATGACTTACTTAACGCAGTTAAATCCCAAAAAATGATATTTAATATAATGCACTGCAAAAGCCCCCAATACTTAATTCAAAAGAGTGAAGGGAACTCTACTTGAATGGTTCATGAGGCACAATACTTGCTAAGGTTTTGCAAATGGGGTAGCAAGTTAAGTGGGCTTGATTGTGGGGAAAACTCCATAGTTAAGCATGCTTGAGCCAGAGGCGATCTAGGATGGGTGACCTCCTGGGAAGTCTTGGTTACCGAGTGCAAGCCCCAGAAGTGATGATTGACGCTATGTGATTTATCTCAATAGTTTCAATCCAACTTCTTCACCCCTATGAGCATCACCCGATGCAATGAGTGCTAAGTGGACTATTCAAAATTCATGAGAAATTAGTCAGTTACGACTAACTCTCATGGAAATGATCATAGATGAATGACTTACTTAACGCAGTTGAATCCCAAAAAATGATATCTAATATAATGCACTGCAAAAGCCCCCAATACTTAATTCAAAAGAGTGAAGGGAACTCTACTTGAATGGTGCATGAGACACAATACTTGCTAAGGTTTTGCAAATGGGGTAGCAAGCTAAGTGGGCTTGATTGTGGGGAAAACTCCACAGTTAAGCGCGCTTGAGCCAGAAGCGCTCTGGGATGGGTGACCTCTTGGAAAGTCTTGGTTACCGGGTGCAAGCACCGGAAGTGATAATTGATGCTATGTGATTTATTTCACTAGTTTCAATCCAACTTCTTCACCCCTGTGAGCATCACCCAATGCAATGAGTGCTAAGTGGACTATTCAAAATTCATGAGAAATTAGTTAGTTATGACTACCTCTCATGGAAATGGTCATAGATGAATGACTTAATGCAGTTGAATCCAAAAAAAAGATATCTAATATAATGCATTGCAAAAGCCCCCAATACTTAATTCAAAAGAGTGAAGGGAACTCTACTTGAATGGTTCATGAGGCACAATACTTGCTAAGGTTTTGCAAATGGCGTAGAAAACTAAGTGGGCTTGATTGTGGGGAAAACTCCACATTTAAGCGTGCTTGAGCCAGAGGCGATCTGGGATGGGTGACCTCCCGGAAAGTCTTGGTTACCAGGTGCAAGCCCCGGAAGTGATGATTGACGCTATGTGATTCATTTCACTAGTTTCAATCCAACTTCTTCACCGCTGTGAGCATCACCCAATGCAATGAGTGCTAAGTGGACTATTCAAAATTCATGAAAAATTAGTCAGTTACGACTACCTCTCATGGAAATGGTCATAGATGAATGACTTACTTAATGCAGTTGAATCCCAAAAAATGATATCTAATATAATGCACTACGAAAGCCCCCAATACTAAATTACATTGTTATTTTAAGTCTCTATTAATCTGACAGTTTAATCTGAAGTGTCCAGAAATCATTTGGATTTAAAAATTTGGGTGTTTGGGGAAGTCTTCGGCCGGACAAACGAACTCCCAAGGCATAAGATTTGAAAAGCCTTCCTAGTTTAAATCATACGATTTTCTTTTTGCATGATCTTTGGGACTAGTACCTCATTTTTTTAATTAATCCTTTTATAATTTGTGCTAAATAGATAAATCTAACTAGGAAGAGTTTATTTCTACTGATCTAGGAGCGGATTTGGACTCATATTCCTCAGATCCAATAGATTTGATTATATTTGTGAAATAAATCTTGTCAATTATTTTATTTCTCTAATCTTGGTTTTGCAACTAGGGTTTTTGGGGTTTGAATTATTTTTTTTTATTTTTGTATATATTGGGATTTTTGCTTATTTACCTCCTAATTGTAAGCATATTTTAGGACTGATATTATTGTTTTGCAAAGGCAGTTAGCATTGACATATCAAGCATCTTACAACTAGTATTTGACAAAAGAAAGTTGCACTCTTTTTCTGCTAGTCCAAGAACCTAATCACACATTCACTAACTTCCATTTCTAAATTGCTCTGAGATTATCACTGAGTCTTTCTAATCTAAGATTTGAGTAGTGATTTCCTTCTTAGAAATCTCACCTAATACTTGTGCTTGTACTATTTAAAGTCTACTTGTTTCTGATTGATATATCATAGATGTGAAGATTGCCTAAACAAGCACAAATATTAAAGTTTCATTTGTTGTCTCTGTTGGCATTGCCTCATTGGATAATCCTAGAGTTTCTTCATTGGATTTTTATTGGAATATTGTAACCTTGTTCTAAAGTGATATTTCGTAACCTTGGTTAAAAGGGGTTTATATTTCTCACTTTGAAGCATTTGTCTATAATTGCATCAGCTTGAAGCAATTGTTTTCTTTAATTCTAGATTTTCATCTCTCATCATTGATTTTATGAGCATTCCAAACCTACTTGCAGGTTGCATTTATCTCATACTATTCATTTCGTCTTACATTATAATATTGGTATCTCTTTAAAGTGAAAGTACTTATTTCATTTAATTTGCAAGTTGTGTTTTGCTCATATATCAGTGTCATATTTTTGCCAACCTTTCCTTGCAACATTGCTTACTTGGTAGCTTGAGATATCATATATTGTTATGCAAGCACTTTTAAATTTCTTTGAGCATTGTATCAAGGCATTGGTTTCTTATTGTTTCATCTTAAGTGTCATAGTGATCTATGTAAATTTATCTCTCACATTGCTCACTTTAATAACGTAACTTGCCTTCTAATCTTAATTCAAACTACTTAGATAACAAATGTCTTACCCTCATATCTTGTAGACTTGTTATTCCAACAAGTTAAATCCTTTAGTTTCATTCTACAGGGACTACCCCCCTTAGCTTGCCTAGGAGAGTTAGAACGGAGTGAGCAGGGATCAGAGTGACAGCCCCTACCATGAGCGTTGTGGCCCTTGGTGTACACTTTGGGTGACAACAACTCCATCACCCAAGATCAAGCACTATGATTTCCACATATGTGATCATACCATAAAAACTCGCTTAAAGCTAAATTTTCTCCCTCTCCATTAATTTTTGCCCTTTAAGGCAAGTCGCTAGGCTAGGGTTGGGGTTGAATTCAACTAGGACGAGTGTGTTTGCTTTTGGGAGGTTTCTATGTGTGGCTTGTAACTCATTACCTCAAAATAATTCGTTTTCCACAATGAATTCTTCCATTTTAGGAGTGTCGTCACAAGCCCTAGGCAATTCTGCCCTAGGGTAAGCCCTAATCTAACCCTATGCTTCAACTTGGGGCCTTTTGAAGGCTTGTTGTCCCAAATATTGATCATATTGATCTTGTCAAGCCTTTTCTTGGCCTTGTGTACCTTGGTAAGCCTTTCATCCTTGCTTAGTCACTAAACCCTAGGTCACTTGTGCCCTGGATAGGTCTTTGGAGGGCACGCTTTGCCTTGTCCTTGCTAGTTTAAGTGTTGTCCTTAAGCTAAGTGTATTTCCTTAGCCTATCCTTATCACCTCCAAGCATTAGACTTAGAATATCCATTAGGTGACCTACATAGGGAAGCCTCCCTCGTGATGAAAATCCACTAGAGTAGGAGGTTGTGGTTGTGGTGGTAGTGGGTCTCCACCTCATGGTGTTGTCCCTTGGTCTAGGTTTGGTCTTGTGAGCCCTCACACAAGACCTGCTAAATTTTGAGGCAACACAGGCATGAGTAAGAAAAAGAGAAAAGTACCCTTTTTCATATAAAGTGTCCATGTTCGTGACAAATTCCCAAATATCACCTAAATAGAGATATAAAATGATAAAGAAAAACTATGGTATGGCATTAGGTGACATTTGCAAAGATCATAATCATGTGAGATTCAAAAACAAAATTGTTTGCATAAGTAAATGATATCATCTTTCAGTTCTATATTGTCATTTCTCACCCATACCATTAAAAGCATAGATCACCATCCAAATACGATAAATGTCCATGTCTACAAATCAACCAAGAATCAGTTTCATGCAGTTATGAGTCATGACTCATAATATAATAAACATTGTTTAATAATGTAAAGAGGGGTTTACCATATGCTGCTAATAATAAAGCTGAAAACATACATAGGATAAAACCAAAGCACCTGCAAGACGTACACAATTAAAATACCATCAGACATATTGTAGTAGACATGAAGTGATGAAATCAAGCACTACCTAAGATAATTTAGTATCAGTAATAAGCAACAAAAATATCAAAATTAAAAGGATTTATTTCTTCTTTTTTGTGAAATTTGTTCCTTCATTCTCTCTCTATCTACACAATCATCCAAAAATTAGGTTGGAAAATTAGCTTATCCCATACACAGATGCATTCATAAGGTAAACATTCAAATTTGAAAAATTTAACATGACAAAAATACATGAACGCCACACGCCTTCGTAGAATGTGTACACAGATTACTTTACTACTCAGTTCTAGAAAAACATCAACTTCTAACTTTCTATGCAGTTCTCAATTTACTATTCATTTCTAGAAAAACTATAACTCTTAACTTGCTACTCAGTTATAGAAAAACTCCAAATACTAGCTTGCAAGTTAGCAACTCCCTTCCTTGAGAGCCACTAAATTTTGGCACTCCTAGACAAACCTTACAAAGCTCTTTCATGAATTATATGAACATCCCTGAAGACACAAATGGTGTATATAGAAAGGGGCAAGCATACTATAATTGCACCTCCTAGCAACAATGTTGTGGAACTTGTCGTAGCAATATTCAGCCATATTATCCTTTGCTGTATGCAAATTTGGCAGCAATACAAACTTCAGTAAACTTTTGGTATGGTACAGATACAGGATGGTCAATTTCCTTTTCTATGTCTTTGATAGTATAAGATGTCTTTTAAACTTAGAAAAATCAATTTTTAAGAAGGGGTAAAAAGAACTATAAATATAAAGCTAGTCATCAATTTTTCAAGGAATGGATTATTGTTTTTTATTTAATGGCCACTGATGAGGCTGAAATTCTTCTCAAATTTGGAAAAAAAAATGCATATGTTTGTAACATGAGATGTATACTTCCATATTGGATCAATACTGGATTTTTCATTACGTAATTTTTTCGCACCAAATCCTATTCAAATCTTGCTAATATGGTGGAACTACACAGTAACTGATTTATTTTATTTTGCATGAGAGCAATCCACATGCAAAACTTGTTGTTCCAACCTTCATTCCAGCTGCAGCTCTCTAGTGCTAGCTGATTGTAAAACTTAACACTGGTGACTACAGCAGGATTTAGACCATTACATAGGGTTGGATCCTATTGTAACCACTTCTTATATATTATTCCCCCTTTACATATTACCAGACAATTTTATAATGCAAACAAGGATATGTTCTGGGATCCCCTTCCACCCTGCTTCAATTGGATATGTATTGGATATGGATCTTGTCTAGATCAATTTTCTCATATGGACTGGTCATTGCACCGGTAGACAAACCCCCCCCCCCCCAACAGACTGGGAACCGGTCAGAACCAGACCAAAAAACCAGTCAACCAAAAACACATAAAATATTCAAATTTTAAAGAAAAGCATATATAGTCATGTGCAACCATATAAATCCAAACCATTTATACACAACTATGAAAAAGCTCTCATTTATATAGCAAGAGTGCAGAGTCTCCTCAATGGTGAGAGAGTCAAGGTAGTAGCTGGAGCTCCCCTGCAGCATTTCTTCTTCTTTAGATTCGCGAGTGTTCGGCATGAGATGAGCAAAGACAAGAAGAGATGAGCTGAGATGTACATGACATGATGACAAGAGACATATGATGATCACACGACTCTGTTGGATTTTCTTCCAAGCTAAGAGGGAGTGTTAATTTGGCAACTCAGTGACAAATTCCTACCATTGCATTAAATTCCTCTTTCCAAGAGTACCAACATTCACTTTTGAAGCACTCAATTTGGATAAGGGAAAGTGGATTTTTGAAGTCAAGCCCACAAGTACAAAATTGTCAACGTTGGCCTTGGATCAAATGGCACCTCTCAAGGACAAGATGGCACCCCTCAAGTTGCATATAAATACAAGTGACCGCACGCCTCATTTGGACATCATCAACACAATCACTTCTTCTCTCTCCTTTATTTGGTTGGTTCGTACAGGTCTGGAGCAGCCTATTCTTCTCACATGGTTTGGAGGCATCTTTGACTCCTCTCTTTGGCATCTTTGACTTTTAATGATTGGGCATTTGGTTTGGCTTGGTTTTCTTGGGTTTTGGATCTGATTAAGGAGGCAGAATTCAGTGAGGAAGGAAACAAATTCTAAAGCAGCTAGACCACCTTTGACCTGTGTTGACTTTTTGCAGTTGAAGTTTGACCAGCGTTGACCAAGGGTCAAAAGGAGCCTTTTGACTTCGATTTTCTTGGAGGTCTGTCCCATCAGGCCCCATTTTTGGACACTAAGACCGAGGCATTTTGAGAATTTTGACTGTTGTTGATCACAGGTTTGACTGCAGAACAGAGTTGTACATTTTCTCTCTCCATTGACCAAGTTTGACCAAGGTTTTTGGAGTTGTTTCAACTGATCCTTAACCAGCAAAAGAGGCCGCATTGACTTAGCTTTGACCGAAATAAATTGGAGTAGATGTGTCCATGATTTGAATGTTGTTGACTTGACTGTTTAGGGCACACATTGCTGTTGTTGACTCCTGCTAACATGGACAGATTTGCAGAAGGATCATATTTGAATTTTGTTGACTTCATCTCTCTCTCTCTCTCTCTCTCTCTCTCTCTCTCTCTCTCTCTTGTATCTGATTTGGATAAGTTGCTTGGCATATTGTCATACTTGGATATTGGATATTGGTACTGGACATTGGCTAATCAAAGTTTAACTTTTGACTTTTAGATGATGTACTCTCTATACTGAATGTTGATTTGGGGTAGCATTGGATGTGCTCTAGCCATGAAAATTGGTGGAGAGGCTAAAGCACATGAGATCTCCAAGACTCAGAAATGGTCTAGGGAAATTCCACCCAGTTAGAGAGATATTAAAACAATTAATATTTTTAATGGGCACCTAAGTCTAAACTTAGGAAAATAAAAAGATTAATGGGTATTAATATAAAATTGGGTGAGAAGGTTCTAAATAACATGGATCAAGCCAAATCTCGGTCATTGAAGACTCAATAGAAAAAATATAAAAGGCTTGAGGGTCAATTGGAGACACACCAAGGGAAACCAAACAGTTTGATTTCTGGAGCGGGGTCTGCTGAGAAATTCGAATTAGTGGTCTGGATTGCAGTGAGAGGCAGCAAGTACATTATGGGAAAATCAATTATGGGTCAAGATCATGATGCAGAGGCATCCCCGTCAGGAGACCCGTGTAGATTTTCAGAAAATTGCACAAGAGATAGAAATTTCGATTTCTCTATGTTGGCTTCCAGATTGGAAGAAGAAGTTGCTTGCGTAACAAGCTTTGCATCATCAGAGGTATGGTATATAGGCAGTGGAGCCTCCTGGCATATGATAGGAATCCGAGAATGTTTCTCAGATTATCAGGAGGAAAGAATGAATTTTCAGATCACCATGGGGAATACGGCAAAGTGTACTCCAGTAGGGAACGGTTCCATAGTTTTTCAAACAAAAACGAGAGAGCGATCCGAGCTACCAATGTACTGCATGTGCCAAGATTGGGGATGAACTTACTTTCCGTATCACAACTTCAAAGCAAGGGCTATGACGTTTTCTTCATTAGAGAGAAAGTATACATCAAACACCCGAGTTGGAAAAAGAAAGTACAGATCGGAATCAGAAGTAACAGGTTGTACAGGTTGCAACTAGAATCACCAATGGCACTGATAGGCAATAATGGAGACAAGGATTTGAATGAAATATGGCACAAAAGGATGGGACATTTGAACCATGGGGCTCTTAGCATTATCAGGAAAACTGTAACAGAAGTTCCAACTCTTTGTACAAAACGAGATGATGTATGCAGAGGATGTGCTCTGGTTGAGTATGCCAAAGCAGCGTTTCATGGAAGTAAAAATAGGGCCAAGAGTGTACAAGGATTGATACACTTAGATATCTGCGAATCGATGTCCACAAAAGCTCTTAGTGGTGTCGAATACTTCGTCACCTTCATCAATGACCATTCCAAGAAAACTTGGATTTATTTTCTAAAAACCAAGGACGAGGTTTTTGTCGATTCAAAGAGTTCAAGGATCTAGTGGAGAATCTGACAGGAAAGAAAATAAAAGTTTTGCGCTCAGATAATGGTGAAGAATATGTCGACAAGAACTTCACCGATTTTTGCACTAGGGAGGGCATCAGAAGAGAGTGGACAACTCCTTACAATCCAAAGCAAAATGGAGTAGAAGAAAGGAAGAACGGGACTATCATGGAAGCAGCTAGGGCCATGATGTATGATCAAGATATGCCAAAATTCCTGTGGGCAGAAGCATGCAGCACGACAGTCTATGTCCATAATAGAACTCCTCATTGCGCATTGAGCAAGATTACTCAAGAGAAAGTCTTCACCGAGAAGACACCTGAAGTTAGTCATTTCAGGATATTTGGGAGTTTAGCATATTGTCGTATACTCGAGTAGAAGAGGAAGAGGTTAGGTCAAACTACAGAGAAAGGATACCAAGTGGGATATAGTGAGAACGCTAAGGCATATAGAATCTATCTAACACGGAGCAGGAAGGTAGTAGTTCGACGAGATGTGAAGTTCATCGAAGATAGGGCCTTCAGAAAATCTCGAGAAATGTCTTCCGAGGAGCATTCAAAAGATGAGTCGTTGGTCAAACCACTTCAACCAGCAGAAGCCAATACCAGGAATTCTCCTTCAGAATAAAAGGAATCGCAGGAAGAGGAGGAGCTAACAAATGCACCTACTACCAGGGGAAGAACGAGTAGAGAACTTCGAGAGATTCTACGAGATGCAGAAGATTTCATCGGTGCGCCCAGGAGCAATAAAAGGGAGCGAAGACAACCAAATAGATATCAGGCCTTAGTAGCTCAAGATGGAGAGCCTTCCAGTTTTCAAGAGACCACTCAACATCAAGTTTGGATGGATGCGATGGTAGAGGAATACAACTCTATAATGGTGATTGATGTCTGGGAGGTAGTGCCTAGGCCTCAGGACAGATTAGTCGTAGGTTCGAAATGGATCTACAAGATTAAATACGCTGCAGACGGCACTATGGAAAAATACAAAGCCAGGTTAGTGGCTAAGGGGTATGCTCAAAAGGAAGGAATAGACTACGTAGAGACCTTCACCCCAGTAGCCAGCAACACAAATGGGATGGGAGATCATCAGATGGATGTTAAAATGACACTCTTGAACGGGGTGATACATTGAACAGCCAAAAGGCTTTGAGACACATGAGAAGAAATCTCATGTATGCAAATTGAAGAAAGCCTTGTATGGATCGAAACAAGCACCTAGAGCATGGTATGTTCGAATTAATGGCTACTTGCAGAAGATGGTGTTCGTCAAGAGTGATATCGATCCCAATCTCTACTATTTGGTTGTAGAGAATGAGCCTCTAGTCCTAGTATTATATGTGGATGATCTCCTCCTGACAGGATCATCCAGGCTCATCGAGGACTACAAGAAGAATAGCCACAGAGTTTGACATGAAGGATTTAGGACAGATATTATTTCCTGCGGTTGGAAGTTTGGCAGCAGAACGGTAAAATCTTCCTTGGACAAGGGAGATATGCTACAGAGATTCAGGATGCAGGACTGCAGGCCGATGGCTACTCCAATGATCACCAACTAGAAGAAAATTGATGCATCAGAAGACAAAGATGTTGATCCCACCTTATACAGGCAGCTCATAGGGTCCTTGATGTATCTGGACAATACCAGACCAATCATTTGTTACACTGTCAACACCCTCAGTCAATTCACAGTGGAACCGAAGAGGGCTCATTGGGCAGCAGCCAAACATGTTCTCAGATATATACAGGGAACAGTCGATTATGGACTCTTGTACACCAAAAGTAATGATATCAGATTGAGTGGGTTTACTAATGCAGATTGGGCTGGAAGTTCAATAGATCGGAAAAGTTCTTCTAGGTACTATTTCAACATTGGATTGGGGATGACCTCCTGGTGCAGTAGGAAACAGAAATTCGTAACTCTGAGCTCAGCTAAAGCAGAATATATGGCCATTAGCACAACTTCGTGCGAAGCCATATGGCTTAGAAAATTGCTTGTGAACCTATTCAAAAGAAGAATGGAAGCGACCAGGATCATGTGGGATAATCAAAGTCGCATCAAGCTCTCTGAGAATCCAGTATTTCATGATCGGTCAAAGCACACTGATATTCGGTGTCACTTTGTCAAAGATTATATCCAACAAGTGTTGATTTGGGGTAGCATTGAATGTGCTCTAGCCACGAAATTTGGTGGAAAGGTTGAGGCACATGAGATCTCCAATACCCAAAAATGGTTTGGGCAGATTCTAAACAAATCAGGAGGAATTAAAATAATTAATATTTTTAATGTAGTCCCTAAGTCTAAACTTAGGGAAAATAAAGTATTAATGTGTATTAATATGAATTTGTGTTAGAGTGGTCCAAAAGACATGGATCAAGCCAGATCTAATCTTAGCCGTTGATTAAGGACTTAATCTCAGTCGTTGAGATGTCAACAGGGAAAGTATAAGAGGAGGCATGAGGGTCACTTGGAGAAAATACACCAGATGATCAGTCATTCTATTCTCTAGAGAGGGGTTTGCTAAGAGAGATAGAATCAGTGGTCAAGAGAACACTGAGGGGCATTGGGTACAGAGAAAGAGAGAAGGCAGAGATTGTGCCGGGAAAGCAACGCAGCAGCCAAGGACGGTGACAGAGAGCCAGTGAGGGCTCATGCAGGGCCACGCAGAGGCAGCCAAGTGCTGCGCAGAGCACCAGAGGGGCCAGTGTAGCCGACGCAGAGGCTCCTAGAGCTGACGTAGGCCAAGAAAGGCTGACGCAGGGCCAGCGTGAGACAGAGAGAGGTAGATGTAGTCCAAATTGGGCAGACCCTGGGGTTGCAGGAGCAATTTTGTGCTGAGGAGCTACCGGAAGAGTTTTTTGGGGTTTAAACCAGGAGATTTCTCTCAAACTGTAAGGTATAGCTGCTAAGGAAATTCTCTGTTGGGTAGGCCAGTTATGGCACCCAGATTGTACTCTGATATTGCTTAATAAGAAAACCCTCAGATAGTTGCATTGGGTTTTTCCAGGGGCATTGATCCAAAAATAATGGTGTCATGTGGTGTGTTTGTTCTTGTTTCTTTTAGTTGTTGATCTGTAATACGTTGAGCATGCATTGGTGTTTACTTTTCAATATTTACTTCATAAATAACTTGTTAAAGGAAAAATAACAAGTGGGTAGGAATAAATCAGAAAAAGTGCATGAAGGGTTTCTAACTAAGGAAAATTAGAAACTTCAACATGGTATCGAAGCGTGATTGCAGATCACAAGAGGACTAAAAGACATCAGCTGAGCGGAGCAATAGCAGCAGAAAACAGTTGTCCCGAGGTGACAGAAGTTGTTTCTAGCAGAGCAAAAGCCAAGGAAGCGTGATGCAAAGCCAGCTAGAGCCACGCAGAAGAAGTCGGGAACTGCGCAAAGCCTCAAAGAGGCCAGCGTTGCTAACGCAGAGGGCCAGAGGGCTAACGCAGGGCATCCCAGTGCTGACACAAACCCATCCGAGGTGACGCAGAGCCAGCATGGGGCAGAGAAGGGTTGACGCAGTTCACAAAGAGACAGTCGTTGGGGTCTAGAGGCTACAGGAATATTGTAGAGTGGAGCTGGTGAGGTATTGTAGTCAAAACATTACTTGACAGAGCAAGGCTAACGGAGTTGTTACCGAGGGTTTCTAGTCAAGGAACCTAGATCAACAGTGCAGTTGCACAAGACGATCAGAGTAGGGGGCATCTCGACAAGCAGCAGAAGGATTTCCAGGGGGAAATCAGGACTCAGAGGGAGTCCAGAAGAAAACTTCCAGACGGGAAGTAGAGACTCGGAGATAAACAGAGAACTTCCAAGAGGGAAGTAGAGGAGTGTCATGGCACTACACGGGGTAAGAGACCAAGATAGATTGGACGGAGCATCGAACTTTGCAGTCTGGAAGGCCAGAATCTTATCAGTGCTTGACAGGAATCGTGTCAAGAAATTTGCCTTGAAGGTTATAGCTATCCCAGTTGACCCCAATAATAATGACAAGTACGAGGAGGCAATGGCGAGGGCCAAGTGCATTATCCTTGACGGGGTCAAGGATCATGTGGTACCACATATCGCCGAGAGGGAAACGGCAGTTGAGATGTGGGAGGCTCTCAAGAACCTGTACCAGCATACTTCTGTGCAAAGAAGAATGCCACTTGAGAATCAGTTGAGGTCGTATCAGATGAAGAAGGGTCAATCAATTGACACCTTCCTCAAAGGACTGAATGAGATCCGAGACCAATTGACTGCTAGAGGAACGACACCAAATCAGGAGCTTATGGTGGGACAGCCCTAAATGTTGTCTCAAAAGAGTGGGAAGTGCTTGTCCAAAGTATCCTAAGCAGAGGGACTCTCCTACCTTGGGACGAGATGTGGGCAGCTCTTCGCCAGGAAGAGATCAGATGGCAGTCGAAGACAGGTAGCAGCAGCAAAGGGATCAAGGTCAAGCAGAAGAAGGAAGATATGGCCCTAGCATCTGAGGGAAAGCAAGAGAAGCGGAAGAAGAAAGATCTCTCCAAGATCAAGTGCTTCCATTATGGGGAGATGGGTCATTATGCGACCAAGAGCAGAAGAAAGAAGAGTAAGGGAAGTCTTCTGAGACTAAGGCAGTGCCAGCATGGGCAGAGAAGGAAGTTTTGACAGACGATGACTATGCCATGAGTGCACACGAACCACTTGAGGGGAAGTGGGGAGACATCGAATTGTAGTCAAGCGGACTACAGGCGATGAGGGGCAAGATCCTTGAGGTACCCAACCTCTTGGATTAGACCTTGTTACAGGAGCTCCGATGAGGAGTAGCAAGACTGGCTGGGTGGGCAGAGACGGATGCGGATGGAGCAACAGAGAAAGCTACAGTGTAGGAGTCCCGAGACAGTGCAGAGCTAGCAAGCTATAGTAGTGCGAGAGGCACGGGAGTGTTGCACTAGTGCAAGAAGGCACAAAAATGTGTGCAACAGTGCGAGATGCAGGGAGTTGTTGTAGTAGCGCAGAGGTCAGAGAGGGAGCACTTGTCAGCGACAGAGGGAGCTTCAGCATCAATGGGTGTTTCTATCCCAACAGGGAGGTCAGTTGGAGGATCAGTTACTTACTTCTCAGTAACTGAGTTGCAGTGCAGTAATGGGTAGCACGATGCAACATGATGAGAGGAGGAGCAGTGTGGATGCAATGCTGGGAGAAAGGACCAGCAGCAGCACGGATGCAGAGGGAGTTGTCGTACAGATGCAGCAGTGGCAGTGGAAGAACCATGGGCAGCAGTACAAAAGGTAACAGTGCAGAGGATGTTGCGCAGCAAGGCCTAGCATCAGTACAGGTACCGATGCTGGATGATCAAAGTAATACTCAGTGAGGAGTATTGCTAGAGCACAGTCCTCGCTAAGAAAGAGTGTTGATTTGGGGTAGCATCAGATGTGCTCTAGCCACGAAATTTGGTGGAGAGGTTGGAGCATATGAGATCTCCAATACCTAGAAAGGGTTTGGCAGATTCTAAACAAATCAGGAGATATTAAAATAATTAATATTTTAATGGAGTCACTAAGTCTAAAGTTAGGGAAAATAAAATATTAATGTGTATTAATATGAATCTGTGTTAGGGTGGTCCAAAAGACATGGATCAAACCAGATCTAATCTTAGCCGTTGATTAGGGACTTAATCTTGGCCGTTGAGATGTCCATAGGAAAAGTATAAGAGGAGGCTTGAGGGTCACTTGGAGAAGAAACCATAGTTGCGGGGGAGCGCCCCCCCCCCTTCGAACCCGCTCCCGAAGCGCGCTCCGGGCGGGAGCGGCTCGGAAGCGGCTTGGGAGCGGGAGC
>APFE030142594.1:38539-48879 GCA_000404065.3 Pinus taeda
TCTAGTTCTGGTCGTCGATCTGTGCGGGAGACTCCGAGAAGACCACCACGACCTCCTTATGGGGGAGACTCTCGTGGCAAGGGCCACATGTAGATTTATCATTTACAGTTTACTTGTCTTTTTTAGTTTCTATTGGACTTTAGTTTTCATAACTGTTGAGTTTTGAGTCCTTGACTCTTGACTCTTGACTTTTTCATATCATAATGATATTTTTTGTAAACAATATATCACTGTGACAATGAAAATTTGAAGTTTGAAGTTGGGCCTTGGCAATTATAACTCGTTGGTAATGATTGTGAATTATGAATATGATGCTTCGTGAAAGACTAAAGTTTTTTCATTTCATTTCATTATTCATGTTTCATTTTATAAATTTATAACATTTCATATCATGTTAACAGTTAGAAGTTAAACTTAGCTTACAAGTACCTGTACAACTTTGGTGATCAATGATGATAAATGCTATTGAATTTCAATTTTAAAATCTTGAAGTTGAAACTTTAAGATTGAATGTGATGAATCATGATTCATGAGGCTCGATATGTTGCAGTTGTAATATGTGTAAAATTACTATCTTGTGGACATGGTTGATGACGATTATAATTTTTAGATGATTGATGTGATATGGTTCAATGATCAATCTATGTTTTTTTATGTTTTTTATGTCTAATTCATCATTCTACATGTTTTTGTTGACATATATGTATCAAAAATTAAAAAATATAAAAAATATATATTTTTTTTAAAAATCGCTCCCGGAATCGCTCCCAAACCGGGAGCTTCTGAAAATGGTCGCTCCCGCTCCCGCTTCCGCTCCCGCTCCCAAGTAACATAGGAAGAAACACCAAATGATCAGTCATTCTATTCTCTAGAGCGGGGTTTGCTTAGAGAGATAGAATCAGTGATCGAGAGAGAAACTGAGGGGCATTGAGTATAGAGAAGGCAGAGATTGTGTCGGGAAAGCAGCGCAGCAGCCAAGGAGGGTGACACAGAGCCAACAAGGGCTCATGCAAGGTCACACAGAGGCAGCCAAGTGCTGCACAGAGCACCAGAGGGGCTAGCGTAGCTGACGCAGAGGCTCCCAACACTGACACAGGGCCTCCTGGGGCTGACACAGAGCCAGCGTGAGACAGAGAGGGACAGACGCAGTCCAGATTGGGCAGATGTTGGGGTTGTAGGAGCAGTTTTGTGCTGAGGAGTTGCTAGAAGAATTTTCTAGGGCTTCAGGCAGGAGATTTCTCTCAAACTGTGAGGTATAGCTGCTAAGGAAATTCTATGTTGGGTAGGCCAGTTATGGCACCCAAATTGTACTCCGATATTGCTTAATAAGAAAACCCTCAGATAATTGCACCGATTTTCCCGCATTTGGTTTTTCCGAGGACGTTAGTCCAAAAATAATGGTGTCATGTGGTGTGTTTGTTCTTGTTTCTTTAGTTGTTGATTTGTAACATGTTGAGCATGCACTAGTGTTTATTTTCAGTATTTACTTTGTAAATAGCTTGTTAAAAGAAAAATAACAAGTAGGTAGGAATAAATCAGAAAAAGTGCATGAAGGGTTTCTAACTGAAAAAAAATTAGAAACTTCAACACCAAGGAGTTGTACAATTGAGCTACACTCCTACGGGAGAACAGGTGGCAGACATCCTTACCAAGGCTCTTGGAAAAACAAAGTTTGTTTATTTCAGGGAGAATATGGGGATGATAGAGAATCCATTTCAACAGCAGAAATGGATATGTGTCAGGTTTTGCAGTGCAGCAATTAACAGTGCTATGGGCAACATGATGCAGCATTTGAGAGAGAGTTGCAGTGCAGATGCAGTATTGGGTGGAAGGACCAACAGCAGCACGGATGCAGAGGGAGTTGCAGTACAGATGTAGCAATGGCAGTGGTGGAAGCCATGGGCAGCAATACAGGAGGCAGCAGTGCAGAGGATGTTGGGCAGCAGGCCAAGCATCAGCACAGGTACTAGTGTTGGATGATCAGGGTGATGTTCGGTATTGGAGGATTACTAGAGCACATTCCTCGCTAAGAGGGAGTGTTGATTCGGGGTAGCATCGGATGTGCTCTAGCCATGAAAATTGATGGAGAGGCTACAGCACATGAGATCTCCAAGACCCAGAAATGGTTTGGAGAAATTCCACCCAGTTAAAGAGATATTAAAATAACTTATAGTTTTAATGGGTTCCTAAGTCTAAACTTAGGAAAATACATATATTAATAGGTATTAATATAAAACTGGGTGAGAAGGTTCTAAATGACAAGGATCAAGCCAAATCTAATCTTAGTCGTTGATTAGAGATTTAATCTCGGTTGTTGAAGACTCAACAAAAAAATTACAAGTGAAGGCTTGAGGGTCAGTTGGAAACACACCAAGGGAGACTAGTCAGTTCGATTTCTGGAGTGGGGTTTGCTGAGAAATTCGAACTAGTGGTCTAGATTGCAGTGAGAGGCAATGAGTACATAACAAAGAGGCGGGGATAGTGTTGGAGCACCAGCGCAAAGAGCAGAGAGGCAGACACATAGCCAATCAAAAAGACGCAGAGGCAATGGGATTGCGCAGTGACTGGAGGGCCTGCATGGATGACGCAGAGAGGCCTGGCACTGATGCAGTGAGGCAGAGTGCTGACGTAGAGGGTCTGGGAGCTAAGCAGAGGCTAGTTGGACTGACGCTGAGCCTAAGGGGAAGCGTCGGAGGATTTTTGTGGTATCACTGTCGTGTGGTTATCTCTATTGGGTAAGTCAGTTTGACACCCTAGTTGTACTTAAGAAAGCTAATTAATAAAATCCTCCTCTGTTGCACCGGTTTTCCCGCATTGGGTTTTTCCGGGGACAATTGTCCAAAAATAACTGTGTTGAATCTTGATGTGTTTGATTCTTGTGCATGTATTTGTTTCTGTATAATGGTGTGGTAAGTCACAGGACACATCCTCCAAGGTCCCGTGTCCCGTATTTTACGTGTCGGACACGAAAACGGCCCTAAAACGTGTCGAAAACGTTTTTCATCGTGTCCTGTAACATGTAAAACGTATTCGTCGGTTTCCGTCGTGTCCTGCATCTAGAAAACGTGTATTCCGCTGATAGAAAATGTTGCCCTAACGTTTTTCGTCCAGTTGAATACGTACCCCACTAAAAAGTGTAGTTTAAAGCCCAGCTGCCCACGCAATGGATTTTTCACAGTTCTTTTCGTCGTGTGCTGTCGTGTGGAGTTGTTGTGTGTGTGGAGTTGTCGTGTGGAGCAGCGTGTTTGATATTTGAACTGAGTTTGGACTCTGGAGCAGAGTGTGGTGCCCGTGCCAATTGTTGTGCAGCGTTCGGGCTTCCGCTTCAGCGTTCAAGACCGGCCCATAAAGCAGTAAACCCCTAAACCCGTGTTCAAAGTTAATATGATTGATGCCAGATGGGGTTTCCCGTTTCCATTTACTGTTTCTAAATTCTAAGTTATAATTTTTTTCATTATCGTGCAATGTGAAGAGATTTCTCAGTTTCTGGCATTTCACTCTATTCGAAACTTGGTCAGTCAGGACCTTCTGTGCAGTTTAATGACTAATTTGTATTCCTGCCTTTGTCAGAGTTTATGAGACTTATCGACAGATTTTGATACTGCTAGTATAGGCCTTCAAACAAATACAAATGGGACTCGGCCCTCGGGAGTATTTAACTTTTTGTAGAAATGTTCAGCATATTTCTCTGTTAGGCACTCCAACTCGTTGCATACAGAAAAACATATTTTATGTTGGGCACTCATTGTATACAGAAAAACATATTGCTTTGTTAGGCTAAGCTGCTAAAACCATCTGGTTGGAATTACACAGTTGGTTGTGAATCATATATCATATTGGTGATCATTCCAACTTTAACTTTCTATTTTCAGCGATGCAATAACTGGGCTGTAATGGTGCCTTTGTTTTTCTAAGCGTCTGTCCAAAATAAAATGTCTTGTTGCAAACAGCCGATCCTCTTGTTCACGCAAATATTACAACTTGCCTTGCTTTTGCCTCGCTTTGGGTCTTCTTTATTGGAATTGACCCGTGATTAATGGAAGAGGAGCGAAATTATTTGCAGTTCCAAATAATTAGCAGGTCGTATTTGGGGATCTAAGATGGCAATGCTAGATTCAAAGCCATAAAATATTAAAAAGGATAATGGAAAACTAAAATGCAAATACTATGAACCCAAAACCCTTGTGAAAATGTGTGCCTGTTATTATATAATCAACCCCACTTCATTTTAAACTCATTTCTTATGGTTTTGAATGTAAATACAGTGCTGTATGCAAAACACAAAAAACAAACCGGCAGCCTAGTATCATAGTATGTCTACCAGCTTTGCAGCCATGTCCCTATGCCGTAAATATCCCCTTGTTTGATCCATTCTGTAGGTTAAGGATGTTTAAAAAATTATATGTTTTTATTATGTTTGTCATTAAACTGACCTGCTCCTTCATTAATATCTACATTGTTATCAGCCTGCACTTCCTTATGGCTTTCATCACCAAGGGTTTCCAAATGGTCTCTCAAAATATTGACTGCATTCTGCTCCTTGTAGGCAATTTTTAGCAAGGATAGGGAGCTGTTGTTTCACTTCTGAAATGCCCTCATCTGCATGTTTGACATCAACAGCTTCATCTCTGGGGCAATTTGAGTTGTTTTGCTCAATTTGTATGCACAAGTCTGCCCCTGGAGCAGCAGATCCATCATTCGTTTGTGTGAGGGTAAGGTATCCTAACAAATATCACCATAGCTACCATCAAAATATATCCCCAAAGGTCTGTCTCAAAATCAATCTTAAAATATCATGCAGAGTTGCCACTAGTGCTCTTATTTGTCTTCTAGGGGATCAGTGCTGTGGTCTTCTTACATATTGAATCATATAGCAGTTCTGAGTTAACTTTATAAGTTTATAAATTATAATTTATAACATTAAAATGATTTATATTAAAGATCTTATTTGATGATAAAGGGAACCCAGAAGATCTGTAATGAAGCCATTTTCTGAAACTGTGTCACACTGTCACTGTCAGCCTGTCTCTCACTGTCAGTGTTCACTGTTTTCTGATATTTGTTGAAGGTCCAGATTAAGGTCCAGGTGAAGTTAAAAAGACATGTCAATTATCTTAGAAGCTGTGGTGCTTTGTGTGGTGTTTGAAGGTCTTTTGGGTCTTTTTCTAGAGCATCTTATACTATATAATATAGCTAATTGTTTAACTTTAATTGTTTTTTTTGTAGGTGAAGGTGTGTGGACTTTATAACAGCAAGAAGATTAATGGCTCAATCATCCAAAGCAGTGGGCAGAGGTCAAAGGAAGGGTGGTGCTTTTCGTGGTCCCCCCCCCCTCCAAGTGTTTCTGTTTCACCTTCTCTTGGTCATAGTGCCCCAAGTGCTTCAAGTGAAGCTGTAGGTGCTTCTCAGCCAACATTCACATATAATGTTGTTGCAGCAAGACAACAAGCACAACTAAAAAAATACCCTCTCTGGAAGTACGTAACCAAGAAGCAAGGGCCAAAGGCTGGTGCGGGAGGGAATGTGCTTTGGCCTTGTAATTTCTGCAAGGGTGAATTTAAGAGCACTTACTTTTGAGTTAAGGGCCATTTGTTGGGCCTTCCTTGTGGAATTGGAGCATGCAAAAAGATCAGTCCTAGAGAAAGAATGGATTTGGAAAGGGAGGATGCAGCTGGCTTTGGGAATGTGGTGGCAGCAAGCGGGAAAACTAGTAAAAATGAAGATCCTCTTCCATTATTGAGGAATGCTAATAGTAGTAGATTTGGGAGAGAAGAAATTCAGCCAACAAAAAAGAGGGCAGCCCAAACTTGTGGAGGTCCAATGGACAAGATTTTTCAGCGTGAGCAGCGAGATGAGGTTGATCTTACATTGGCATTCTTTTTCTATCTTAACTTCATTTCTTTTAATGTTGCATGGTCTCCTTTGTTTATTGAGATGTGTCGAGCTCTAGTTGATAGGACTCCAATTGGATATGTGCCTCCAAGTTTAGAGAAACTTAGAACCAGATTGTTGGTTAAGGCAAGGAAGGAGGTGGATAAAATTCTACAACCTATTAAATCATCATGGATCTCATCTGGTGTCAGTATTGTTTCTGATGGATGGATAGATACAGCACGCCATCCTCTCATCAATTTCATGGTATATTCTCAAAATGGACCGGTTTTCTTAAAAGCAATTGATGCTCTTGAACAATACAAGGATGCACAATATATGGGTGAATTGTTTATTAAAGTTATTGAAGAAGTAGGCGTTGAAAGTTGTGTGCAAATCATCACAGGTAATGCACCTGTTTGCAAAGCCGTTGGCTTGATTGTGGAAACTAAATATCCGCAAATATTTTGGACACCATGCATTGTTCACTCTTTGAATTTAGCACTCAAATCTATTGCTTCAGATGTGACATGTATTGGCAATCTTATTGAGGATTGCACGCCATATCCGAAATTTTGTGCAAAACCATACCAATGCTCTCACAATATATAAAGAGTACACACATCTATCATTGTTGAAGATTGCAGATGCTCGGTTTTCTTCCTCATTCATCATGCTTAAGAGGTTGAAGGAGGTGAAGGCCGCTCTTGGGGCCATGGTTATTTCAGATCTTTGGTCTTTTTTGGGAAAGACGAATCAAACAGCTTCAAAAAAGGTAAAGGACACAGTGTTAGATGATGGTTGGTGGGAGAGGGTGGATCTTACCATAAAGATCATGAACCCTATCATTTCTTTCGTGCGGTTTGCAGACACGGACCAACCCATCTTAAGAGAGGTTTATGAGGGTTGGGATTCCGTGATTGAGTCTGTGAAGACTATTGTTATGGAGAATGAGTGCCCTGCATATGAGACATCAGCAAAGAGCTTATGGTCCACCATACAGGTCATTCTTATCTCTAGGTGGGATAAGAATTGCACACCTTTGCATTGCTTAGCTCACTCTTTGAATCCCAAGTACTACAGTCAAGAGTGGCTCCGTGGTGGGACCTCAGACAGATACCCTCCTCACATGGATGGAGAGATTTCACAGGGGAGGAAGATAGCATTCAGAAGGATATTTCAAGATAACACATCTTTTCTTAAGGTGGAGGAAGGATTTGTTGAGTTCTCCACTCGCACCAGGAGATTTGGGGGGTATGATGTACTTGGAGATAGGGGGGTCAAAGGTGCCTATGCTTGGTGGGCAACTCATGGGGCAGCATGCCCTATTCTACAACAGTTAGCCTTGAGGGTCCTCTCTCAAATTACTTCATCTTCTTGTTGTGAGAGGAATTGGATCACTTAAGAGAATCTATATAGTTTGAAAAAGAGCAAGCTTGAGCAATCCAAGGCGGAGACAATGGTGTATGTGCACACCACCTTTCGTCTTATTTACAGGCAGAGACAGGAGTGGTTGAAGGGAAAAACAAAGATGTGGGATGTGTTTCCTGATGATATGGGCTTGGACGACAGCATTGAGTTGGCATTAGCCAACATGGATCTTAATGACCCAGTGCTAGAGGCAGTGACTTTTGATGATGAGACACAGTATCTTGAGGGGTCATCCTCCACACCAACAAATGCAGCAGCAGATCTTGGATTGGACATAGAAGAGGAGGATGGAGTACAGTCAAATGGCAGTGGCTATGATGGTGACTATGACATAGAGGACATGGACTATTGATAGAGTGATGAGTCATGGACCAGTACCTAGCTATGATATTCCTACTTATTTTGTATCTACTCTTTTGTATTTTCCATTGGCATTCTCTCAGGAGTCAGTATCTACTATCTATGTACATTGTAAACATTGAACAGTGATACATTTTGATTTTGATGACTTAATGGAAAATCTGCATTTTATGGTTTTAATATCTAATTTCTAAATTTATAGTTAGTAGTGAGTACTTCGTAGTTTCTTATGTGCTTGTAAGTTGTACATGAACAATGAACATTGAATATTCAAGAATCAAGACCAAGCATATCACATTCTAATTTCTAAATAGTAAGTTTTGATTCTATTTATTTTTTTTAAGTGAACTATGAACTTTGAGAAGTAATTATATTTTAATTTGATTAGATAAGCTGCAACTTGCAATTTAATATGGATAAAAAACTATATTTCGGTATATATATATATATATATATAAAACGTGTCCCTCGTGTCCTGTTTCCAGGTTGTTGCGTTTTGTATTGAATACTCGTATTTACGTGTCGTCCATGTCTCGTGTCCTCGTGTCATGTGACTTAGATGGTGTGATATTTGCAGTAGAATTTATTTTAATATTTACTGAAGGGATTTCATAAATAACTTATTGGAAAATAAGTAGGTAAAATAAATTAGTTGTTGCAGTAATAAAATTTCTGTTTTGAAATTTTCACACTGAACATTTGAAGACAATGTAATAGAAGAATATTTGTAAAGGGTTTTCCCCTTTGTGGGGTTTTCCCTGGTCATTGACCAAATATTGTGTCTCTTGTCTCTTGGTTGCCTTTCATTATGCATTTGTATAATTGTTCTATCCACTATTTCTCTACTGTCAGTGGTTAATCGAAGAAGTAAAATTGTTAAAATGGATGTTATTAGATATTGTTGAAGTAATAGTCGCAGCATAGAACAATTGATGCAAAATTAACAATTCAAAGATCCTCACCATTTTTTTATCTGTCAAAACCTCCCCAACTACTACCAACTCATCACATTCTTGAGTGATCGTGGTGATATAACAAGTCATAGTATCTAATCCAGTCATCTTGGTGCTCCTAGGCTTCTCTCTCAACACCGTCTTCTTGTTGGTGTTATCACTCTAATAAAGCTTTGTGACAACCTCCCACATCTTCCTTGTTGTCTACTCAGATAGGTGAGATTCGAGAAAACACATGATACTTCACCACATCCAAAGTTATTCTCCTAGTTTTCACATTCTTTTGATTGTGGATAACTAGTCTACAACATCTGTAGGCAGGATGACTTGGTGAGCATGCTACTAGCAAACTCCCATAAACTATTCTCCATAAGGACTAATGCAACCCACACCTTCCAAGGGTTGAAGTTAGATGTGCCCTCCAACCTGTCCTCAAACCGATTATAGCCATCTCCTAAATAAAAAATTTCACTGAAAATTTCGAGGCCAGAAATTTTATAGCTAGTGTTGTTGATGTTGTCCTCTGCCTCGCGACACCTTCAACTGCTAGCTGACATTGTACAACCTCATATGGCACACTTGCGGTTCTCTTGTGGCTATATATTTCCTTCAATGGATTGACCTTACTACAAACTTGTTTATCGTCCCTTGCACCTCCTACTGACTCTCTTAGGCTAATTGCAACACCCTCTCCAACAACTTATCCTTACGCACCTTTAGCTATAGCGATCCATCTAGCTACCCCCTTCCCAATGTTCATGACTTCTTATGGTGGCCAACACTAGTGGCTATTGTTGTAAAATGTAACTAGGTTCGGTCTTCATAATGACATGTAATTATGATCTTTGTAAATGATGAAAAGAAGAGAATAGCATTATTTTTGTAATGCCTTGCTTCATGGATTTCATGAGCAAGAGTTTCTATTTAGTTGGCTCCCATTGAGAGCCTTCAGATTTATCATTAGAGTCAAAGAGTCAATGTCATGTATGAAGAACCCTTCTTGGGATATGTCAAATATATATGAGTCTATAATAGCCCTCCAACGACAAGCACAAAGTCCTCCTCTTTATGTTGGCTTCAATTCAAAGCAACTAACTCATGTCGGCTTCTCAATATGGAGACACATCTATTCATAAGTTCATGTTGGCTTAATATGACGGACAAACCTCTATAAATAGAAACCTCGGCCCAGTCCACAGAGACAGAATTTTGCATGTACAGTGGAAGAGTATAATTCAGATATCTCTATGCTTTCGAGTAGACAATGGTAGTGATAAGTTCGATACAATCACAGGAAGGAGAAGGGACTGCAAGGTTTTGTTTAGGGATGATCATAGTCAACAGTAGTTTGGATCTTTGTCTAAGTTGGATGGATGTTATAGTGACAAAAACAGGAACAGAAGTTCGGATTATACTTACAAGGGTTTCTTATGTTCGGTGATGCACAAGAGGAAGGTCAAATGTCTGTGACAAGATCTCATTGTTGTTACAAGGAAGAAGATCTCGATGGTGTCTCAAAGGGCAGCAACTATGGTTCAGCAATATGTCTTCAAGATTCGATGTTATTGCTTGAGGAGAATATTGATATCCATAGTAATCACAATTGGGCGTCATCATATATGATGCGAAATCTAAAGTAGAAGGAACCAAGAAAGAGTGAACAAGAAGATGGAAGAGAACTTGTGTCTTGGTCTTGGAGAGGCTACTAGGTCAAGGGTCTTGGTC
>APFE030142594.1:80472-96696 GCA_000404065.3 Pinus taeda
TGACAAGCTCAACTTGGTCTCTATATGCCAAGTCCCTTTTTGCACTAACAATTTGTTTGCAAGTGTTTTCTGTGTTTCCAAGCGACAGGTTTGCCAGCTCTGTTGGAGGGCGAGGACTTCTTCGGCGGGAATAGTCACCTCCAAGGACACCAAGGGTCCCACATGCTGTTCAAGCCATCAAGCTCTTAAGACATCAAAAAGAGATTTACTCAGGAGGGAAGTATCTTGATCCCTTAGCTTAGTTTCTATTTTGAAAAGTCAAAACAAATTTTCTCTTTTCATTTAAAAGCATCTGTTTCCATTCTGAGCATAAAAAGAAATACAAACAAAAAATATTTTCATTTCTGAAATAACAACGTTTTTAAGGCACTGGTCATTTGTGCGTTTCCTGTTTATCGTACGGTTAATGGCTATTGCTTATATTACGTTTTGATTTTAGATCTCAGATTGACAGTCTTATTTAACTCAAATAATTCTCCTAGAACTTTACATCTTAGCTTTAGGCTTAACTTTCCATTTGGGGATCACCCCCCTTAGCTAGCCTAGGAGATAGCTAAAACGGAGAGAGTTGGGATCAGTGTGACAGCCCCTTCTCTGAGTTCCCTGCCACCAACCACACCTTGTGGGGTTGAAGGCTTTTCTCGCTAATTGGTAGGTAGGTGAGGGCGGCAGGGTCAACAACACCAAATCATAGGGTTATATGCATGGATGTTGTGGTCTTAGATGTTGTCAAGGCCTGAGGGTTGTTATTGGCACAAAGGAGGGAAACTTTAGGACAAAATATTCAATTAAACCTTTCATATGCTACAATTCCCACCAATATGTCAGGTTAAATAAAGTGATGAAAAATATGATTTTGTTGAGGATAATTTGGGCCCTAGGGAATTACACTGCTAACTAAAAATGGGATTCCTAACAACTCAAACACCAACAACAAGGGAACTTCTTTCTCACAGTCATTTTCATCATGAAATGCAACACAGTAAACAATCTAGCAAAATGTCCTAAATACAAATCTTCCACCAATTGTATCAATTCATTGATATAATAGATTAGATTGTAATTGAATTTTTTTTAGATGATAACAATGGTTATCACTCATAGAAAACCCTAGTTGTAAGGGGAAAACTCTAAGGTAACCTCTAACCAATCTTTTGAAATGATAGCTAGCCCTTTCAATTCGAAGGGGGATCCCTTCTATAATTCAGTCAAATGTGACTAGTTATGTACTTAAAACAATGGTTAGGTCTGTTATACAAGGTTTAAAAAATGTGGTAGGGTTTGATAGAATTCCATTGGGCATGGAGTCAAATATTTGGCTTAACAAGAAAAGAAACCAAAACTCACACAGAGGCAGGGTCGTTGAAATACTTTGAGATCTTAAATTGATGAGATGGAATGTAGAATATGAAGGCAACAGTATATTTATAAGAGCATCGCAAGGATGAATTCTACAAAACATAAGTCAGAAAGATATAATTGACTGGAAATGTAAACAAAGCACAATACTTATGAATTTTGTTCATTCACTCTTATCATTCATAGAAGAGCATACATATGACAATGTAGAAAACAAAACAAAAACAAGAGAACAGATATCCAAAGTTTCCCAACAAAAGAATCTTTGTTGCAGAATGAGGCTTCCTTCATTAAACGTTCAGAAATATACAGCGTATAAGTCTTCTAATCAAAAACCAACCCTCTATATTACATAAATGATAGTCTTCATAGACTACTTACAAATTGTTCAAGATCCAAAAATAATGGATCTCA
The DNA here is from genome assembly GCA_000404065.3 of Pinus taeda. NCBI lineage: Eukaryota > Viridiplantae > Streptophyta > Pinopsida > Pinales > Pinaceae > Pinus > Pinus taeda. Next base: position 82,246 of record APFE030142594.1, read on the forward strand.
AACCTCTTCATCTATCTATAGCTTACTAAATCAAATAATCAAAGAGATAAGAATTGACACCAAGCCGAATTGATGAGGTGGCTCTACAACTGATTGGGCGTTTTTTTTCTAAAAATAGAAAAAATTAATTTTGGCGAATTCCAGAAAAATAAACTTCAAAAATCAATTTGAATCCCTCAAACCATGACATCTATGTCAAAACTGAGAGAGGTTTTTGTAAATGGGTCTGTTCCTGACAAAACCGCTTTTGGTTTTCAAAAATTTGTTTCCATTTGTTTGGAAACCATTCTTTAAAAACAATGACTAGAACAGGAAAATATCGATTTGCAAAATTTGGAAAAATAGGCCTCAAAGATTCCTTCGAATTTCTAAAGCCATTACACCTCTGTAAAAACTGAAAGTGGTTTTTTTTAATGAGACTATTACAAAAACCTCTTATGTTTTTTAAAATTTCTTTTCCAACTGTTCGAAATCTGTGCCCAAAGTTACTGTCTTTTACAGGAAAAATAGAGTTTTGTCAAGTAAAAACAAAACATGCTTCGGCACATTTTCCCTTTGATTGTTGAGTTTGTGTCATTATGTTTGAAATAGTAACCTTGCTGTGAAGCTCGGGCCAAATTCACCAAGATAGGAGTCAAATAATTGATTGGCACTTGCTTGATAGATTATCGTTCATTCGCTGACGTGTGCTCCATCAGCGCATTCCTTTCGACATAAAAAAATTTGACTTTTCCCTTTGGTGTTGATCCTCCGGTTGTTAGAGTTTTAACTGACCATTTTTACACATGCACTGCTACTTTGAATGTCAATGCACTTTTATTTTCATAACTTACAATAATGTTGATATTATATTTGTCAGTGTTTTAACCCTATTTTTTACAAATCAATGCTGACATTAAAATTGTCGGCGCTTTAAAATTATTTTTGACAAATCGGCTTTGACATTGAAACTGTCAGAGCTTTAAAACTATTGACTAAAATTGTGATAACAGCTGGCTCCAAGGGGATATTGTCGATCATAGATGGCAGCAAGAACCCCATAGACCCGAAGCCTATTTATTACAATGAATTTGCTTAAAGAAACACTTTCACTGACTCTATTTGATAAGAAAATCATTTTTTCAAACCTATTCATTTACAGATTCTTTTGGAACTGGAAAATAAAATAAATAAAGCAGCTTTTATTCTCTAATAACCATTAATCAGATTCTTAGGGCCTTCTCCTCAGGCTTCATGTCCTTCAACATGTTTATCCACGCCTGCAAATTTTCAAATACCATGGATATATACAATGAAACAGTGGAATGTTGTTTTCTCAAGAAATATAATGTTTCGAAAACCTCCCATTTACTAGACCTCGAAGCAGTAATTCTCCCTTTGAATCCTGCAAACTGCAAACTAACCTGTTACCATCTCCAACTGAAACCAAACTGTAACCCAAACCACCTTATTGTGCCACTGAAAACAAACTAGAAACTGAAAATTAAATGCTGAAAGTTGTCATTCCTGAAATCTGAAAACACGCACTTTTGAAAGGGATGCTCAGAGTGTTGAGCTTATTCATCACACCCACCTACTATAAGTGCTGAATGAACTTTCAAATCAGGTGAAATCAAAAACCCAATGCATCAATGCAGTAGTTGTCTTAATGACTGTACTTTTTTTCACTGTTATGAAATTAAAAAAAAAAAAAAAAAAAAAAAAAAAAAAAAAAAAAAAAAAAAAAAAAAAAAAAAAAAAAAAAAAAAAAAAAAAAAAAACCTAGGAAAATGGCAACTCAACCTCCAGCTGAAACCGAAGCGAAGAGAACTAAAAACACTAAAGGTGTTGTTGGGAGAAGAATACCTGGAGGAACGCCTTAGTGTAATAGCTCGTTGACACCGAAGCGAAGAGATCTACATGATGGGATGGTGAAAAGTGACTTTCAGTGGTCGAAGAGATCATTGAGGAAGATTTACCCTTTTCTTAGATTAGAAATGACTTTAATTAGTCAATTAAATAAAAAAGGGAAAATGCTTAGTTGAAGAAAAAGGCCAAAAGGGAAAAGTGACTTAAATAAAATAAAAAAAGGGGACAAAATTCTAGAATGGAAATAAAATAATGAAATAAAGTACTTCTAGAAGGTTGGAGAGGGATCCATTAGATCTTTAAAAGGAGGGGAAGCAAATCATTTGGGACATCTTGGAGTTGTGATATTTTCTTGCTAGAGAGCTTTTGGGAACGTGATTCTCAGCTTTCGTAAGCCCAGGACAAAAACCCTTGGGTTTCCTATTATGAGTTGGACGAAAACCCAACCCAATGTTGAGGAGATTTCATCCAAAAATCTCACGAAGCTTCAACGGTATCAGTTGGAGATCAGATCTGGAGCAAATTTGAGGATTGGAGTGGGGATCATTCAAATCTCTAATTTGGGCGTCATTTTCAGTCGTCATTTTGGAGGCTAGGTTCAACATTTCAGCAGATATTTTGGACGTCGCATTTTTTATATCCTAGTTATTTTCAAGTTTGTATTGGCATGTAAAACCTTATTCTAGTTAATATAACAAAGTTGAGTTGTTGTCATTCCTTGCGTTATTTGAGTTGTAGCATTTTATTTGTTTCTGGGTATATTTGCAAGTTTGATCTATCGTGTTAATTTTGCAAATTTGTATGGTGTTTTTGGTTGTATTTCACAAAGTAATTTTGTTGAGTTATTGCTAACGAAAATAATAAAAAGGTACATTACACCTTTATCAAAAAGCACATACAAGAGGATGACAATTGTCCTCTACATTGTGTCTTGGCCTACCTACTTTCTTTTTGTCAACAACATGATACATTACACCTTTATCAAAAAGAACATACGAGAGGTTGACAATTGTCCTCTACATTGTGTCTTGGCCTCCCTACTTTCTTTTTGTCGACTACATGAGCCCCTTGGCCTCCTCACTCAAGGAGTTGCAAACATAGATTGATGCCCTATCCCACTTCTAGGACCTTCGATAATGGTTGATCAACCTTACTAAAACTAATGTACCTCATCAAGCTCTGTCTGACTATAAGTTCTGCTTCCATGGGAACAAAACTAAGGTTACAAGTCATACCTAGGGATTCAGATCCCTGAGCCTTAATTTAGTCTAAGACATGTTTTCCAAGCTCAACTTAACAAGGAACATAGTTGTTTTTGTTAGATTTTTATGGGCACTAGACTCAATGCACAAACACAAACACCATATCTGGTAACAGCCTCAAATTAACTTTAACCCAGCTAATTAACTGAAATACACTGATGTGCCTAACCAAAACAAATTATGCACAATGCAACTTATAAAACCAACAATTAGATCATGCACAGTAAACGTATTACACACACCTTATTCCCAATCAACAGTTCTTCATTAAATTCTTTTTAGAACCTACTCGAGCTCCCTTATTGGGATAATGGCTCAACTAAGGAATTACATATACAACAATAAACTCGAAGTTATCCACCTAATCAAACCCTAGATCTATCCTTCGATCTTCCTTGGTTGATCTGCATCTGTCTCCCTTGTTGTTGCTTGCACCTTCCTTGAACTCGGCACACTGGAGTATCACGCTCCCCCTGCTCTTGAGGCTAGTGCTATTGTATGGTGTTTCAATCTATCCTTCGATCTTCCTTGGTTGATTTGGATCTATCTCCCTTGCTACTACTTGCACGTTCCTAGAACTTGGCACACTGGAGTATCACACTCCTCTTGAAGCTAGTGTCGTTGTATGGTGTGTCATCTCCTTGGACCCACCACAGCCTCCTCTAGGTAGAACTCGAAGGAACATCTCACTCCTTGTCCAGATGTACAAGTTGTGTCCTGCTACTAGTACTTTTGGTCCATACTCAACCTTAGGAGACTCTTTCTCTTGATCCTCTACACTTTCTCTTGATCCTCTACACTTGTTGGCTCACTCGACCCTGCTCAGGCCTTTGGACCTTCTCAGCCATGCTCGACCCTCTCAACCCTCCTTAGCCCTTCTAGCCCTCTCGAACTCCTAGCAAATCCATTGATCTGAGGCCTATACAACCATTCCACAAATCTGAGGCCTACTTAGCCCTTCCATAGATCTGAGGCCAACCATAGGTCCTCTCAGCCCTCCACAAATCTTAGACCTACCACACACCCTCACGACCTCCACAAATCTAAGGACTATCACAGGCCCTCTCAGCCCTCCACATATCTAAGGCCTACCACACGCCCTCTTGGCCCTCTACAAATCTAAGGCTTATTTGTTGACCAACTTTGACCCTCTCAACCCTCCACAGGTCTGAGGCCTACTCGGCCTTCTCCTCCACAAGATGCTTTCTTGCCGACCACCTTCCACAGGCCCTCAAGGGGTCTAAGGACTCAACCTTCTCCTCCATAAGATGCTCTCTTACTGTCCATTCCATAGGGCCTCTCAGTCCTCAAGGAGTTTGAGGCCTACTTAGCCTTCTCCTTCCCAATATGCTCTCTTGCTAATCCACACAAATGAACCACTCACCTTGTACTTATACTTTTCCATACGATGTAATACCATGGGTCTGTACCATGGGTCATCAAAATACAATGGGTAATACCAAAGGTCTATGGGTGCTAAGCCCCATCACTTAGCCAACTTGCCCCACACATGAGAATATTCCCGGTGAAACCAAAAACATCAACACTCCCTCTTAGCAAGGGATGTATTCTCACAACACCACCTGCAAATGGCTCTACCTTCAAACCTAGAACACATTTCCACCCTTGATCCACTACCACAACTACTCCATATGACATAAGCAATTCTCATTGTATGACAAGGACCCTTCTTCGAATACATCCTACTCCTAGAAGCATCCTGCATGGCCATCTTGTACCATGATTTCCTGAATCTAAAGGTTGTCTTCCTCTAAGCTACTCTCTCGAAGTTTATTAACTCCCTCTAAAGATTGACTCTCTCGTGAACCTGCTCACTCCCTCTGAAGCCTAACTCCTTCTGACTCTAGACCGCAAGCCTTCTCGTCCCTCAAGGTCTGTGCTTGATCTACACTCCAACTTTTTCACTTGGATCTCCAATGGCTATCTTAGCCCTCTGAAGGATCTACCTAAGCTACAATCTCTAACACTCCCTCTTAGCAAGGAAGGTACTTCTAGAAGAACCACCTGGAGCTGGCTAACCCTTTGGTTCTTGCACAACATCCCAAGCCTCATTCTCCATCATGTATCTCCTAGTGTTAGGTCTCTCTAGCATTGCTGCAAAATCCTAGATTACCCCCTCTCCCACTGAGGGCTAACCTTCACCAATCCTGTTGGAAAACCTTTGTACATTTTGTACGGTCTCTGCTACTTAGCTCTATCGGCTTGTACTTGTCACGACAAATACTCTGCCTTGTGACACCTACTGGCCACTGCACCTTGCAACCACTCGATCATGCCCAAACGACACTTTGCCCACAGCACGATCCTTCACACTACCCCATGGCATTGCTTCCACAGGCTAATCTTGACGACTACCTCACCTAGCCCTGTCAGCAATATTACTCATAGTCTCAGCATGAACTCTCTACAGCCTGTGAGCTACTACACCCACACATCTAGTTATTTTCTCCTACAATGTGCATAGCCCCCTACCAATCCTCACTATATTTACACCACAACCTCCTATCACAGCTAAGGAAATATGCATTGACTGGAACCTACAACTCAACCCCACTAGAAGAATTCAGCCCTAATAATTTTGGCACACTAGAAATCAACTTCTAAAGAAATTCAGCATAGAGAATTTTGACACACCTATTCACCAACAACTCAGCCCCATGTTTTCCCCTTGCACAACCTCTGTTGTTACGAGAATTTCGGCCCTGGCAAATCGGCCTCTCCAATAAATTGACCTCATCGCTTCCACAATTCGACCTCCCAAAAATGCTCTCAAATCCACTTGCACTCTTCCTTCTTTACTACTACAATCTAGTTGAGTCTTAATGACACTCAACCTGGTTGTCACAATACCCACACGTTAGCAAACCTGTCAGTGTTACATGTGCCCAATGGCTACTACTCGACAACCACTCTTTCCCTCAATCTCTTACTCAAACTTACGATTGGCCCAAGTTGTAGCCCTTGCAAACTTCAAATCATGTCCCATGCTCAATAATTACTCTATCTGTTGGATTCTACTCCATGTCTCACTAGGCCTGTTCATCCTAGACTTCATGGCCCATACAAACAGTCTACCATACCTAGCTAATGCTCTTGGCATGGGTCTTCAAAACACTGCTACTGCCTGCAACAATTTCTACATCTCCCTCTCCAAGTTGTCACCTATGCAAATCTCAAGATCCAGCTGCTCTTCTCAAAGGCCGTGCTTTGATACCATGTTAGATTTTTGTGGGCACTAGACTCAGTGCACACACACACACACACCAAATATCATAACAGTCTCAAATTAGCTTTAAGCTAGCTAATTAACCAAAATACGTTGTTGTGCCTAATCAAAAACATGTTGGAAATACTAAGAGGTGGGGTGAATCAATATTTCACTTTTCTTTACAATATAGTATCAAAAGCATTAACTAATAACATCACATCAAGAGATACACAACAATTATATGAACAATTTCATTATATTACAAGGGAAGCTACAACTTCTGGTTTACCAACTACAATTGGAAGGGCCACAACCCAAGTTATTTACCAGCCATTACTGGAAGGAGCTACAACCCCTGATTTACCAACATCCACTAGAATGAGGCAACAACCTCCTGAAAGGAAGCTACAACTTCCTTCCCTAGAAACACCCTGCCACCCTTAAAAGTAAAAGATAAAAAAAAAACTCTTGGGCTCCTGTACCAGGGACAATGACCCAATTATAACAATACTCAACAATTTCAATAATCAAACAATATAGTCAATGTCCTCTTACTCAGCCATTGTTGCTCATCAACTGTTGTTTCACTATATCATCGTCAATGAACTTGTACCCATGCAAATTCACGTCGTTGGGCTAGTTTTTCAAACACAACTCAATGTCCCTTAGGTCTACCCTTTAACCAGCTTCTAACTACTTCAAACTCAACCTCTTACCAATCGAATGCCCTATCACATATGATCATGATTGTTCTAACAAACAACATATATCCCTCTAATCAATTGCTCCAGATGTGCCTTAGAATAGACCTTGGATGGCTCAGATCTCCCTCAAAGAAGATTGTTGATCTGCCTCAAAAGGTAGCTTGGATCTACTTCAACAATCTACTTCCAAACTTGTACAAGGCCGATATCAAGGTCTACTTTAGAACATGTTATCAAAAGTTGCTTCAGGTCTATTTCAAATTTCTTGCCTTAGGAGAATCTGCCACAAACACACGGCTACAATCTACCTTAGAAATTCGGGTTGCTTCAAGGACTTATGTTCCTTCAAACTTGGATGAAACAAGAGTCTCAGATTTTCCCCAAGCAGAGAACACAATTTCACAAGAACGGCTCACAAATGACCTTCAAGAACTTGCTTCAAGTCTAGTTGAAGTAACACAGAGAATATCCTTTAGACAACTTAGTTTTGACCCAAAAATACCTCAAAAACATCAGGGACAATGACCCAATTACAACAGTACTCAACAATTTCCATAATCAAACAATATAGTCAATGTCCTCTTACTCAGCGATTGTTGCTCATCAACTATTGTTTCACTATATCATCGTCAATGAACTAGTACCCACACAAATTCACATCATCGGGCTGGTTTTTCAAACACAACTCAATGTGCCTTTAGTCTACCCTTTAACCAACTTCTAACTACTTCAAACTCAACCTCTTACTAATCGAATTCCCTGTCATATATGATCATGATTGTTCTAACAAACAACATATATCCCTCTAATCAATTGCTCCAGATGTGCCTTAGAATAGACCTTGGATGGCTCAGATCTCCATCAAAGAAGACTGTTGATCTAGCTCAAAAGGTAACTTGGATCTATTTCAACAATCTGCTTCCAAACTTCTACAAGACCGATATCAAGGTCTACTTCAAAACACGTTATCAAAAGTTGCTTCAGGTCTACTTCAAATTTCTTGCCTCTACTTCAAATTTCTTGCCTTAGGAGAATTTGTCACAAATACACGGCTACAATCTACCTTAGAAATTCGGGTTGCTTCAAGGACTTATGTTCCTTCAAACTTGGATGAAACAAGAGTGTCAGATTTTCCCTAAGCAGAGAACACAATTTCACAAGAACGGCTCACAAATGACCTTCAAGAACTTGCTTCAAGTCTAGTTGAAGTAACGCAGAAAATATCCTTAAGACAACTTAGTTTTGACCCCAAAATACCTCAAAAATATTTGGCACAAATCTACTTCAAAATAGCCTCATATAGACTTGAAATCCATTTCAGAAGGTTATCTCAGAAAGTACGCTACAAGCCTATGAATTACCACAAATTCTACCTTCTTCAAATGCTTGAACTGCCTCAGATTCTGATCAGAGATAGCCCAAGGAAGGGGACCGAAATTCAGCCTTTGAGATAGTCGCAATATGCTACAGGAAGAGGCCTCAGGAGGGCCAAAATTCGCTACCACTAAGAGCCTCAGATGGGGCCTTAGGAAACCCGAATTGCACCTCAGGAACTTGCCCTGAACAAAACCGAAGTTTGCTCCAGAACTAACCTAAACAGGGCCGAAAAATTAACCTCAAAGCAAGGCCGAATTAGGCCTCAAACAAGTTGAATTTAGGCCTCAATCAAGTTCAAGTAGGGCATCAAAACAGATCCTAGTTTTCTCCTTGAACCAATCTTCAAATGGAAGCACGAAATTATGCTAGCAATGCCTCAAACAAAGGATAGAAGTTAGAACAATCTTAAGAAATCTTACCAAATGTAGAGCTTGATTTGCTTGACTCAACTTCAAAACATAACCAATACTCCAAGCTTCAAATGTCTCGACCTCCTTCAAATATGTCTTTTAGGGCTCAGCCTCATAACAGAAGATCTTGTGACTAACTCAATGTCTCACTTGTGTTCTTTAATTGCCATGACTACAACATATATATACTGTGAGAATTCCTACTCCAAGGAACCCTACTACAACAAAATTGAATTTACTTCTCCTACTTGATTTTAATTATCAAGTTATTTTCTAAATACTAAAGTAAATTACTTCTGCATCCTACATTACTTTAAATTTGATTACATGAAACAGAAAACTAAGCAAAGAACAAGATACATAGGACAGTTATCTTTGGACAAAATAATCCCCGAAAAAAACAAATGCAAGAAAACCAGTGCAGCAGCTCTTAGGGTTTTCTATTATTAAGCAGTAATTCTGAATACAATGTTGTTTGCCCTCCCGGCAAACCAATGACAGAGAAAATATAATGGCGAAAACCAAGTGAGTTTTACCACACTCCATCCGGCAAATTCTAGCTAATCCAGCCGCAGAGCTGGCTAACCCCAGCTATCTCTGCGCTAGCCCTACATAGACCCTATGTCAGCCTTACAGGCTCTGCATCAACTTCTGCATTGTCTCTTCTGCCTCTATAACTTCTGCGTCAACCTCTCTCGGTTGTTCCAGCAACTCCCCGACAGTTTCCGGCTTTCTGCGTGAGGGCAGCTTCACTTCTGGGCTGGCCCTTCTAGCTCTGCGTCAGGCCTGCGTGGGCCCAGATTGGCCCAGCATTAGTCCTTCTAGTTGTTGTGTTACCTCCACTACTGTCTCTTTGCCTCTTTGTCCAGTATTCCCGAACTATCCCTACCCTTCTACTGCAGAATGATCACTCAGTTTGAATTCTCAGCCTCCTAGCCCCAGAAATCAAACTCCAGAACAATTCGTTCTCCCCGTGTGCGTTTCTAAATGAACCCCAAGCCTCCTTATACTTTTCTCGTTGAGACTTCAAAGGCCGAGATTAAGTCTCTAATCAACGGCTAAGATTAAAACTTGACTTAATCCGCCTTCTAGATCATTCTCACACATATTTTGATTAATAGCCATTAATACTTTAATTTTCCTAAGTTTAGACTTAGGAACTCCATTAAAATATTAATTATTTTAATAAAATACAATCCAGGTGGAATTTCACCAAATGGTTTCAAGGTTATTTAGAACTCATGTGCCTTAGCCTCTCCACCAATTTTCATGGCTAGAGCACATCTGATGCTACCAAAAACTAGCATATACGTGATTTTAAAGGAACCCTAAAAGAGGTCGACCTCAGCAAAAAATAAGAATTTTCCTTTTGAAAAGGCACGACTATTCTTGGAGTTGACTTGTACAAGGAAGCATAGGCTTCTTTTAAAAGAAAAAAATTGTGTTCCGTGAAATCTTCTTTCAAGGCTGATTGGACACATGGACTTAGGCGAAATCAAATCATAGTTTTGACCTTCTTTTAGGGGTTGCAATGAAGAGTTAGGGTAATAAATGTTTGGGGCAAACGATTTGGTGCTAAACCCATCCTTGGGGCATCAAACTTCAAAAATCAATCTCTTTCCAACCAAGAGGACCCACAAGGTGTGCCACCTATCAAACGAAATGGGCATGACAAGGGCTACCAAACTACGGAGTCCTTGCATCCAAATTCAGTAATGCATGCAAATTACCAAACAAATGTTGACTTATTCATCCTTTGACATCAATGACAATTTCTTCCAACAATCTCCCCCTTTGTCATCGATGTCAACAATTGTGCTCCCCCTGTCATCATGCTTCACTTCCTTTGTCTCCATGTTGCACTTCCTTTCCTCTCCCCCTTTGACATCAATGGCAAAGGGTGTCTTGTTTTTGTGAGGTTGCTCCCCCTGACAATATTTCTTCTTCTTGCTCAACATGTTTACTTCTCCAAACCTTAGAGGAATTGATTTCTTACCTAACCTACCTAGGAAATCACTTCATTTCACATTTATTGTCTCCTACAATATGTCCAAAATTATGGCATTTAAAGCATTCTATGTTGTACATGAATGATGGAGCAAATGTTGTGTACCATTTGCTGGAAAATCCATTGACTTGTCTACTTGTAAACATGCTTCTAGGGTTTTGATGATATCCTTTGTAGTTAATCCAACTATAAATTTTGCAATCCCTAGCCTTATGCCCAAAATGTGTACATGAATAACCATAACCAAGAAACATACTTAGGTACCTTGGTGAGTTGGATTACCATGATGGTCTGCTGAAATTGTTCTGCATTGGAGGAGGTCCAGCCTTTTGTTGCTCTTCTTGATAAGATGTCTTCTTGAGAACATTAGCATAACTTCTTGCATTGGCAACTTCATGCTTCTTATTGTTCTTGCTTGGCCCTTTGAGGACGAAGATTCTCCTTTTAAGTTTTTCTTCAAATTTCTCCTTTGGGGACTTGGTGCATGCATCTTCTTTGCATGAAGGATCACCTAGACTTGATTTGTTGCAACTTACAATGTTATCCAACACTAACGAGTTGTTCAAGTTTGTATTGAGCTTATCAACTTCAACCTTTAATGATACAACTTCTTCTTCGCACTTCTCGCAATATTCTTCCTTCTTCTTTAGCTGACAATTGGTCACTTCTTAAATTTTTCTTTCTTCTTCAATCTAGGCCTACAAGGAGATAATTTCTTCTTTGAGCCTTCTCTTTTGTTGACCAAATTAAGTTTGTAGTTTGATCAAGTTCTCGGGTTTTTCTTTAAGATGATTTGTCAAAATTTATTCTCTCCTTTTTTGTTGGACACCTAATCCTAAAGGGTTAGCGTGGAAGCCGAATGGACAAAGCAGTCCAAGGGACCTTGGGATCTGAATCCCAACCGTCACCAAATGTACTATAAATGTATATCAATCTGTTAATAAAATTGTATCGCATGCTTTATCTTTCCTGATTGTTCTCCATCACCATGTGTGTTTAACATGGTATCAGAGCCAGGTTGTGTGGCCTGTGTAGTTGCCTTGAATAGTGCTGGCTTGCTTAAATCTGTCCTGCCTGCATACCTGCTCCTCCATATAATTAGCTGCCTGCATGCGCTCTGTCCTTCCAGCGCTGCTCTGCCTCTGTCCTGACGTTACCTGATCTCTGTCTGCCATATTCCGTATTTACAGTCCTGGCCTGCGCTCTCTCGACTGCCAACATAATGTTTTTGCCATAACGTGAAACATCCTGCAAGCCTGCCATGAGTGGTACAACATGGGCATGGACGTTTCAAGTTCATTCGCTGCTCCAATTGCTGCAGCTTCTGTTACACTCACCTACACCTGCAGAGAATAATAGCAAGATAAAATTGATGGTCCTGATGTGTCGAAATTGAAGCTGAAGCAGGCGGCATAGCAGAAGAGGAGGATTCACCAGTGCCATGGAAGGTCGAATTTCACAGAATGGGTTCATTGACATTTTCAGGCTGCTCTCCCATTTCACGCTGGTATGGACTTGCGAATAGTTCACATCAATTCTCTGTGGATTATATGCGTAGAAATGATATACTGTGAGGTCCACTACAGTTCCTCGCACTTATGATCAAAGTTTGGCATTTTTTATTATATGGCTCGGATCGTACCCCTGTAGCTTTGTTTTTGTTTTACGCCTTTTATCTATATGAGACAGTGAAACAGAATATTACGACTATGGACTCACAATTAATGGATGTATATCAACCCTGAGACCTTGCCTCTAAGAGTAATTAGTATATTGGATAATTCTCGATGCTGTACTGGTGAACATATTGTGTCGAAGTCACGAGATATCCGCGTTGAATCTCCTTAAAGCGGCGAGAGTGGTGATAGGGTACAATTTACCGATTATATTTAGAAAAATGTTCATCTGTATCAGTTTCATAATGGCATTCCGCTGTCTACGGCAGCTACTCCCAACTTTACCAGGGGCAAACTTGCGACAGCTCTGAGAAAGAACCCGTATTCTGTGAATTTACTTTTGGCGGGATTTGACAAGGATGTTGATCCATCGCTGTACTATATTGACTACATTGCAACTCTTCACAAGGTTGATAAAGTAGCATTTGGATATGGAGCATATTTTTCTTTATCAATGATGGACAGATATTATCACAAAGGGATGTCTGTTTAACATGATATTGGCACTCTCGCTGCTCCCCATTCACACTTGTCCTCGGAACGTCGGGTATCCTGCATTCTCCTTGCTCATCAAACCACTGCTCCTCGTTCAGTCTGTGTTATTTGGTAATTGTACCGAATTAATTGGGTCCACATCAAAACCCAGAAGCTGCAATACAGCAGATTTGTTTCCAACATACCCCTGGACAGTATGAGATTGAATGCTAAGAACACGTCCCATTCCTTGAGGCAGAAGTACGGACAAAGGTGAAGCCTTTTGAATCTGCGACCTCGACGTCGTTGTGTGAGGACGAACAGAAGGGCTGAGGGATCTGACGATTTTTCCCAGATGTAACGATGCCCTCGACGATGCTGGATGCAAGAGGGCTGTCAGGGTTGCGTTGAGGATTCCGCGTGAAAATTGTGCACAACATTTCTATGTCAATTACGATATTTAGAGAAGATAAAGGCTGGTGTTAGCAAGGCATCCACCAATAATGTTGGTTACTGAGTCCGAACGAACTGCAGGTTTATTCTCCCGGTCAGTAGGTAAGACAAGACAACAAATATGCCAAGAGAAAGCGTCACGAGAACTCTGCTTATTATGAAATGAGCTAAAAATTGTTCGAGTATAAGTACTTTACTTTTTGACACAAAACCCCTTTTTGGGAAAGCACGCCCCGTTTCACCACCGTGGGATAAAACACACTCAGAACATGGTTATTTAGGGTTTCTCCCATATGTTTTTGTTCTGGTTTATCTCGTTGGGAATGCTTATCTGGACTGACCGTCATTTTGGCATTATTTAGGGTTTCTCCCATATATTTTTGTTTTGAAAGCTATGTAAAGTCTCTTCGGACCTGCAGTGTTGTCAAAAATTCACCAGATTTGAATCAGCGCCTGTTTAAAATTTGCTGACCGAGATGTCAGTTTAAGAAGGCATGGTGTTATAATTACTGAAGTTTTTCTGATTTGAAAGTGAAGGAGTATTTGGAAGATCCAATTTAAAGTTGCTGCTTGTTCAATTTACTTGTTCCTATTGTGCAGTTCGGGCATAAATTTATGTGCAACAAACAAATTTGTTTTTCTCAACAGATTTTAATGAGAAGATTGCTTTAATTGTTGGGGTGATATCACCATTATATGCACCACATTGTCTGCTATTGGTTGCAAGCATTGTGATTATTTAGGGTACATTTTCACTTCAAAACAAGTTTCTAGTGGTGCATTTCTATTGAGAAAAATGACTACAATTACTGAAGTATTAGAGTTCATGAAAACTCTTATACAATCGACTGTTAATGACACATTACAAATCAGCAAAGCCTCTCTCTCAAGAATTCAGACATGTCTACAATATGCACAAGAAAAGATTGATTTTTTGCAGCTTGAATCATAGCTACAGCAAGAAGAACTACAGCAATGGAGTCATCTTTCTGAACCTGTTTCTGTTCAGA